>VDFB02281492.1:1015922466-1015954721 GCA_007258455.2 Sequoia sempervirens | reverse complement strand
TTTAGGATGAATGTTTCCTTATCTATAAATAAAAATATCCAAGTCTCAAAAGTTATGATTCCTAGAGCATATACAACTTTTATAAATACATTATAGTTACTCATTTAGGATGAAATTTGGTTAGCCATGGATTGACATTGTATTCTTATAATTCCAATTGAACCACATGGAATTGCATTAGTGACATGGAATACAATATCTCACATGAACATTATATGTAAATTTCTAGGTAAATTTAATCCCCTTAAGCCATTTGAGGAGGATAACTCAATGAACAATCATATTTTAGGATGGATTCTTAGATGCTCCGTTGTCAATATGATCATGCTAACATATTCCAAGACCATGGTTTTTATCAATTTTATTCTTCTATCTTGGATCTAATGTGTGATCCTAATGATATGGACTAGGTATATGTAGGGAACAATAAGATTATGGCAATGCATGGTTGTTACATTGTTGAGGTTAGGCATTACAACAAATACGAGGGATAGAAATCTATTATAGTAATTAGTAGTTTCCCACGTGATGATAAATGGAGACGTGTCTAATGGGAAGATAGGTTGATATCTATGGAAGATATTGGTGCACATGTGGAAGTCATTGATGGTCCTATGACAAAAGGGAAAATCTTTTAAGGCCATGATGAGGCACTTATCCATAAAAACCATGGTGGTGAAGAAGGTGAATCCAAACTTCTTGTTGTCCTCTCAAAGTGTGCATGCTTGAGAGCTCTAAATATGATATGGAATTTCATGAATAAATAATTGGAAATGGTGATGAAGTGTGATTTTTTATAGGGAATTGTGTTTGAGGTTTACAAAATATGGAAGCTTAGGAAGGGCATAGTGACAATTAAAGGAAGATGTCAAAAATGCTAATGCTAGAAGATACCAATAGAAAAGGTTGAATGATAGTCCTAATCAAGGTTTAACCAAGGATAGTCATAAAAATAATGGAGGTTTACATCTATTGTGATAGTAGAGGAAGCTAACTATGATTACACACAATCTAATTAAAAGATTTACGAAAGAAAATAAATAAATATTCTAATCTAATTTTATATTTTAATGTGAAACTAAGCAATTAGTCTATAGGTTTGACTAATTTATATCCTATTCATAAAAAAGGAATATATACTAGCACTTGCACCCAAAGGAGGTTCAAGGATTACATCGATAGAAAACTATATGTATGTTAATATGTTAGAGAGTAGGTGTTTGTGCATGGGTACATGTGGATGCCATGTGCTCCAAATTCTAGTTGTATGTGGCTAGATTAAACAATTAATAGTAAGTGGTAGATAATGGAATGAAATAAACTTAGAAAAATCTAGAATTTTTTCTCAAAGAAATTAAGTATTATATGATTTTGAAATATTTGCATACAAATTTAAAACATAAAGCAATGCACATGAAAAAAGAAATTTTCCATCAAATTGACAAAAAACATTGTAAATGGAAATAGTTCTATGTTCCCATCCAATTGAAAATCAATATTTATTTGGCTTTTACATGATAAATGAGATTTCTTAGGCTTTCACTTGATATTTTGGAGGCTTTTACTATTAAATGACAATGGGTTTACCATTAAACGGTAATTAAAACTTTTTTTCCAATGACTCAACATTGGTTTGCAGGTGTGATTGAATCTCAGTTTAGGGCTCATATTTTTGTTTCAATTCAATTTATGGTTCATTTTTTTTGTGTGTAGGGTAGATATTTTAGTTGCAATTGAATTTAGGATTTATATATTTTGTAGGAGGATTCAAACAAAATATAAATAGCTAATTTACAAAATACAAATAACAAATGTAAATACAAATAACAAAATAGGAAAAATAGAAAAAAAAATGGAAAAATTAACTTACCTAGATTGTTTGATGGCCGAAAATCTCTCTCTCAAACTCAAGATCTCATTCTCCTACTTTGGAGGAATCAAACAAAATATAAATAGTTAATTTACAAAATTCAAAAAATAAATGTAAATACAAATAACAAAATAGGAAAAATAGAAAAAAAATGGAAAAATTAACTTACCTAGATTGTTTGATGGCCGAAAATCTCACTCTCAAACTCAGGATCTCATTCTCCTGCTTTGGCTGCTAGTGAAAATGAGTTCCCAGGCCATTTTTTTAAAATTAAATACTTTCACGATTCATGGTAAACAAGATCCCATTTCTTGATCCTTGGCTCGGGATTCCTCCACTAAATGAGATACTATTTTACATTTCGGCTCAAGATCCCAAAGTAAAACGAGATCTTGTTTGCTAAATAACACGATCCCATTTTGTTTTGCTTGATTCTAGGTTTTTGGCTAAGTCCAAACTTCCACGAGAAGTGAACTCATCTTCTTGCTTTTACCCAAAACCCTAAAAGTTTACAAACTTCAAAGTAATTATAAGTTGTGTAAAGGATTGATTGTGTTTACCAAAAATGTTGAGGAAAATAGTGTTTCCTTGGCTTTACTCTAATCTAATCCAATAAAATGCACATGCATAGGAATAATTAAGTAAGCAAATAACAATGAGGTCAGTATTGATATTTTGGTCATTTAAAATAATAAATAAATGTTGGATTCTTGTGCTGCTCTCAATATCAATATTCTAGTAATTTGCAAACAATAGCTGATGAATGCCTAGAGGGTAAGGTTTTACATCCTATGTTGCTCTTAAACCCTAGAAAACAAGGCCTCTTTGTCAATATAACTACCTAGAATTTTATGCTAAATCTTTATCCTATTAAAGGAAAAATCGATAGGCTTGGGGCTAGTTCATGATTGCAAATATATACTTGTGTTCCGAATTTGTCAAGCTAATTTGTAGATCTCTACTCTATAGTATTATCCAATATTATGTTCATTGCTTTTCCTTTTTGAAAATTGGTAACTGAACAATATTTTGTTAGGTTGGCATATGACTGAGCCACTATAGCACTAGGCCTTGATCAAGTCCTTGAAATTGAATGACATTAAACTAGTTATCGCACCTTCGTGTGCAATGGGTACGCCGAAGATTTGATGGAGATCAATATTTTATTTTTTGGTATTCTATTTGAAAGATAAAAATTGGAAAATGTGAAGTGCCAATTTTTTTAAATAAGTGAAGTTATGCATATGTGTTATTGTAATTTCAATTTTTTGAACAAAATATTATATGAAATTAGAAGTCAGTTTGTAAATTTAGCATAGTGTATTTTTGGAAAGTAGAAGAACAAGTATAATGGCACAAAACTCTGAGGAATATTTACTGTAGAATGCATAAGCTTTGTAAAGAAGAATGTATTAACATATGAAGATGATACAATATCTACAGTTTATTCTTTGAAAATAGCTCTGGCAACCATTGCATTTACAGCTTCAGCAGCACCTGCCATACATTCAATAGAAAATAATATTTACTTTTTGTCACGCAATCCCTTAAATTTTGACAGTCTTTAAAGTACAAGCACCAGTATAGTGGCAAAAAACTGAGAGGAAATATTTGTTGTATAATGCATAAGCTCTCTAAAGAAGAATGTATTAAGTTAAAGAAGAATGTATTAAGTTTAACATATGAAGATGTTCCAATCTCTACTGTTCACTATGACGAAATAGCTCTGGCCACCATTGCATTTACAGCTTCAGTTGTAGCTGCTACACATTAAATAGTAAACTATGTTGTCAGGAAAAGTGTAACAAAAATAGCCTTAAGAACAAGGAAAAGACAAATAACCAAAAGTTTAAATTGTCAAATGAACATACAATTATTATAATAGTATTATATATTGAAACAACCACAAATAAAACCACAGAACCAAAAGTGATCTAGACATGTACAGATTCCCATTATAAATTTAAATGGAATCATTGCAAGTGAGTTACCTAAAGATTCTACACAAATTGTGTCATGCTGTGAAGGAGGCCGATGAGAAGAATGGGCAGAGTTTGTTGGAAAAAATTTCAGGGTTGTTTTCAAAGGAGACTCCTAAAACCCACATAAGTGCGAATTGTAACTTGTCTCCTATTATACATACAAGAAGCAGCACTACAACTTTGAAGAGCTGACCTTATCCCTTTATTCAAATATCCCCTTCTCCTATGCATGATAGCCCTCCTTTCCTAATTCTCCATGCAACTGGGTACCTGTTCCCATTCAATAAAACATTTGCCTTAATATGTTACACCTTGTTGACTACACATTCAGAAGACAATCTTAAATCTTGACTTCAGTGTAGATAAAAGAAGAGCAAAATGCTGCATAAAAATATAGTGTATCAATGCTTCAAATAGATAAGGAGATAAAGCCCTAATATATCCAGTGTATCTGCTACAAATCTAAGTATGAATATTGCAAGGATGCATATCCGATACTCTCTCTAAAAATTTTGTACCATAACAAAGAGATATAGTTGAACCTAGGCCTTATTCATTAAGAGTTTGAAAGTTATGTCAACTCTAGGTAAGCATTTGTAACTATAAGGCTGGAGTTTCTGTTGCAATACAAAATGTTTGTAAAGACCAGTTGTCTGTTGCAAAACTACTTAATTATAGTCCTGCCCAAGCGGCTAGGAACCCTAAAAAATTGGCATTATTACACCCAGTAAACGTTGCTGCTATAACAAGAAGCAATAAAAAATATTTTTTAAAAACAAGGCATAACATGTAAATCAATGAAAACAACAGAAAAAGACAATTAAATATATGCAGCTTCCAACCTGGTTGTTGCATTTTGGGACATTGTCATATAAAAACATTAATATTTCTACAAACACATTGCATCCCCATCTTTCAATCAAAGCTCAGAACTTAAATGCAGCTGCATCAAATGAATTGTTTGTAGTTAAATTGTTTCGTGCTGCTACACATTAAATTGTAATTTTCCCCGCTTCCTAAACCCCACATAAGTATGAATTGTAACTTGTCTCCTATTTGTCAGCGACAACATTGGAGCTTTGGATCAAGAAGCATTTTATGCAAACACGGAGTAACAGTATTCCTATTTACCAAATTTGAGTCTTAACAGTATCAAAAGAGAAATGGGAGTTTTGCCAAGGTATGCAACTTAAGATGGAATCTAACAGGATCATTCTATTCAATTCTATTTTTTGTGGACTGCTATTGGTGGTGTACTACAATTCTTCTAAATCAAAGTCCAAAATGTCAATCCCTTATGAGAGTTAGTTTGATTGTGGAAAGGGCGTTTCTTTATAGTTTTCTAGGGATTACAATTACAAACAATAAATCCTCTGGCAGATTCACCCTTTTGGTAGTGACAATTATATTTTGGCATTACCATTATCTACAATAAATCCTATGGCAGATTCACCTTCTGTTTGAGATAATGAGAATTTCTTGCAAGCAATAACTAAAGAAATTGGAGTAGTAAATATGAGAGAGGCTGTCCATTCTGGCCAAGGGATTCAACTTTTAAACACATACGAAGGTTCTAGTATAAGATTTTTTGGGAGAAAAGTATGGTGCAGATTTAGTTCATTAACAAAAAGAGTATTAAAATGTTTGCAATGGAAGAAAAATGCAGAGTAAATCAACCTGAAAATACAATTTTGTCTTGAATGTGCAAAGACAATTTGAATGAAATGAAAAAAGGGGATTACCATAATGAAGATGTTAATAGGGCATGAAACCTGAAACTAAAGATGCAGTTACAGAACTCATACAATTGTCAAGATGCATGATTTTCATTTGAGTTTGGTATCATTAGACTTAATTATGAATATTTAGAAGTTTGATGTTTCAGTAATGTTGATTGTGGATACTTTTACCATTGGTATGGTCATAGAGAAATGTTAACAAGGAAGGCAGCTAGCTAAGGTCACTAAGGAATCAATATTCAGCTTAGGGCAGTCTTGGCAAACCAATCACTTCATATAAACACTTGCAATCAAGTTTTTTCTAAGAATTAACAAGTTCTACACTCATAAATCTGGAAAAATCCTAAACCTGAGTAGTTGTAAATGATCCTCAAATGTCAAAGTACCAGGCATAGATGTATTCCTGCATTTGGTCACTCTTAAACTTCAAAAGACCTTGTTTGTGGATACAATAAGCAAGCATTGTAAAGCAGTTGTGCAAAAACGTAACCCAAATTTTTCAAGATGTGCAGGGAAAAGCAGATCAAGCACAACAACCCTACAAGAATTCTGTCATCATGAATTTTTCTCCAGTTTTTACTTAAATAGTAACTTTCATGTTTAACCTCTCAAATCACATGGTGAACACAAATGTACAGAGTTTGCAGGAACAATATTACAAAGCCCAAGATGGATGGATTCCAATCTGTGTACACATAATAAGACAATTATTTTAGAATAAAATAAAGCTCAAGGAAAAAAGAAAGAAATATTGAACAAATGTCACACTAGACCCTGCAACAAGCTTTGCTCTACCCAATTCGGTGTCGGCTCAAATAAAATTACAAGGTTTGGTACTATTCAAAGACAACTTTGGCAGAAGTGACAAAGCACTCAGACTTGGCCTCTAGAGGAAGAGATGTCTGGAATATGCATTACAGCAACTTCATTGTGTTTCTTCAAGTATCCAAGAGAAATTGACATATTCAATTGATAGGTTTCTTCCCATTATACACCTCGAAAATAAATTCATTACCACCGGGGCAAAATTTCCTAAGGTTAGGCTCACTGTTAAGGATTAATAACAAGTTAAAGGGATTAATAACCAAAAGTTGATCGCCCAAAGCTTCAAAACAGTTCAGAAATTCTCTGAGCCAATATATATATATATACAGTGAAAAATATCTGCAATAGTAAATAAGCATAAAAGTTGTTAAGGATAAAAAAATAAATATGTGAAGCCTGCTAAAAAATGCTACTTTTCTTATAATTTCTGACTGAAAAAAGGTTTAAATTACATCTATTCAAAACGTCAATTATTAAAATTAACATTCATTTAATTGACAACTCCTCAAATTTGGCTAAAAGATATCTAAATGTTAAATAAAATACATAGGAAACGCTAACAAATCAAGGGAAGAGGCGGAAGATCACATAAAAAATGAATCCATGGTGGAAGCCCATTTGCGTCGATGGCAGGGCTGTGGGCGCCATTTCCCTCCACAGAGGCCTTGGAAATTCCTCCTGCAGGGCGGAGATTGGATACCTGGTGGCACACAAGTGGTGGGGGAAGGGGGTCGCCTACGAAGGCGTTAAATTGTGTCTCTCCAACTCCTTCACTGAGATGCAGGGTTTGGAGCGCATCGAAGGTCTGGTGGAGCCGGAAAACGTGGCTTCTCAGAAGATTTTTGAGAAGGCCGGATTTGTCAAGGAAGCCCTGCTCTGTACATATTTTACGGCCAAGGAAAAAACCAGGGACTTTTATAGTTTCAGGTTTCTCTGAAGATTTGCCCCACTCTATGTAGTTGATGTTTTGTAGGTGTGCCTGCTCAGTGCTCTGTAACGAGTTTGGACTGGGAATGGTTTATGCAGCACATTTCTCCAATAAACTCTTTTTTCCAATTCCAATCTGGCAATATTGAGTGTGATTAGGTTCTGTGTATGTCTATGTACATATATATAATGTCAGGCCCAATTCTCTGCTTATATTGATATGATTGTGCACTAAATTAATAGACAAGGGTTGTGAAATTCAACATAAAATTTCCGAAAAGATCCCTCAAATTTCACAGACCACTTGAGGAAGTATAATCAAACACTGTAAACACAGAAGAATTCCCACAGTAAACAACAATGAAAATAATTTCACTTGAAATCCTCAAATTTCATAGAACACTTGAATAAAATTAAGAGACGCTTACACTTTAGTTTGATAGGCAGCCCCAAAAGTCACTGAAACCAGGGCAAGTGAAGTACCTGAAGATTCTGCACAGATTGTGTCTTGCTATCACCGAAGCCCTAACGAAGGAGGTATTTTGTAAAAATAACACAACTAAATCCAATCTGCATAACAACACAATTCCTTGAAAAAAAAAAATCCATTAAACCACTGCATAACAACACAATTCTTTTAGAAACAAAAAAAGCCATTAAACCAGGGCATTGCATAGAATTTTTACCAGGGCAAATGACTCACCTAGAGATTCTTGCGAAATGCCGTCTTTCTCTCAACTATTGCGAGGAAGCAAAATGAGCACAGCTTGCCAACTCCCATCAGACCAACTTCCATCGACATAAATGCATCAAAGATATTTTTTTAGACTTTTTAGTTTTTACGACACCTCCCATCGGCAGTAAATGCATCACCTAAGAGTACAGAAAGCAATTGACGACCAAGATCTATCAAGTGGCCTTGCATCCTTTCTCCTGCGCTTGTAACCGTCGATAGGCAAAATGGATTCGGCAAACTCCATTGGGGGAACGCCTTAGGCGTAAAAATAGCAAGCACCTCAGATGTAAAATATTTACTCTTTTTATCACACAAAATTGAAATGTGTTGCTACTAATCACTCTCTAAAATGTTTGATCTTTCATATGCTTGTGAAGTAGAATGTGAGGGAAATGATTAGAATGAATGCATTGAGTTTCTCTAAATACTAACATTAAATTGTACCAAAACTGTGTTTAGTTGATTCAAGCACTAGTCAGCCAAAATTGAAGTTAGAAACGGATAAGTTCACATCCATGAGATCATCCCCATATCCACAAACTTGTCCTAGAATGAAATAACAGTTAGATTCAAGCAGCAAATGGCTAAATGGAGGTGGATGCATAGATAGTTGTGATAAACAAATAGGTATAATGAATGTATAAGAGTGTATATAAATGGATAGGGTAGTGCTAAATGTCTCAGAATGTATATATAAGGATGACCCCAACTTCTCAAAATATCATGTCATTTGTCATTGTATACATATAATAAGACATTATCTCAAAATACACACAAAACTAAAATAAAAATGACATGGATATGCAAATTTTACCACTACAAAATGATATCAATTAATAATGACAAATATATACAATTTAAAAACAGGGCCAATTAAGAATTACAAAACAAATTTTAGAATGGTATCTTTTACAAAAAAAATAAAAATAAAAATGCAATGCCATCTACTATGAGAATGCTAAATCACCTTGTTTGGTCATGTCAAGGGATTGAGAAATTTAAAAAGTAACTTTATCCATAAGTATTGCTGGACACTTCTTATAACTCTTCATTTTGCAAGTACTCTGTCAAACATGTCCTCACATGTCATTTCACAGTGGTGACCAGCAATACCAGAATTACAGAATTATAATTGCAGACTTCGAAGTATTTTGTTGTTAGAATTACAGAATGATACCTTATCCTGTTGATGAATTTATCACAGTATAAATGAAAAAGAGATCGCAGAAAATAAAAACAGAATTTAGACAATATGTAAACATGAAGAACACAACGATTTATAGTGGTTCGCCAATTTGGCTACATCCACTTTGAAGCAGGGCAAAACTCTTTATTATCTCAGGTGTTCCAATTACAATCAGCAGCAGCATGATATCAACAATTATGTAATCAGCAATTACATTATTCAATATGGATATCAACAATTATGTAATCAGCAATTACATTATCCAATATAGATAAGTCTTCGAAAAGAAAGGAATGTGAAGAAACAATGTAATTGGAGGGAAAAGGCAAAGTGACCGTTGGGCTTCAACACCCAACACATCCGTCTTTGTGCACCATTTCAGCATTAGGAATTGGAATGAAGAAAGATCCTCCACTGAAGCTTCCCCATCATCCTTGTGTCTGCCATCTTCACTCGATTTATTTAAATCATCTTTTTGGAGATTCTCTTTCTGTTCAGTTCACTTTTGTTCTGTGACATGTTCTTCAAAAGCTACAGAAAGTGAATTTACGTGTCTATCTTATAGGTTTTCCCCTGTTATGGTTGAATCTGTAACCAATTGAGATCCATAAAATGATTGAAAATCACCAATCTTCAGCTGTGAAATCAATTTCCTCTTCAATTGGCAACCTGTCCTAGCTGCAACACTTGAATATAATAGAGTATGGAGGTTTAAATAACCTCCCTGATTCCATTCGCAACCTGTCACAGCTATGACCACTTGAACATAGAAGGGTGTATAAGTTTAAATAACCTCCCTGATTTTATTGGCAACCTGTCACAGCTACAACACTTGAACATAGAAGACCATAGAGGTTTAAATAACCTTCTTGATTCCATTGGCAACTTGTCACATCTGCAGCACTTGAAAATAGAAAGTTGTTGAGATTTAAATAACCTCCCTGATTCCATTGTCAACCTATCACAGCTACGGCACTTGAAAGTTGAACATAATAAGAAGTTTTAAAGGTTTAAATAACCTCCTTGATTCTATTGACAATCTATGCAGCTGCGGCATTTGAAAATAAAATATTGACATGGTTTAAATAACCTTCTTGATTCCATTGGCAAGCTACAAAACTTGAACACAGAAGGGTTTTGTCATTTCAATAACCTCCCTGATTCCATTGGCAACCAGCTGCAGCACTTGAACATGGTAGGGTGTATAGATTTAAATATCCTCCCTGATTCCATTGGCAATCTCTCACAGCTGCAGCACTTAGAACATAGAAGGGTGCAAAAAGTTTAAATTGATTCTATTGGCAACCTATCACAGCTGCAGCACTTGAACATAGAAGACTGGAGAAGTTTAAATAACCTTCCTGATTCAATTGGCAACCTGTCACATCTGCAGCACTTAAAAATAGAAAGTTGTAGAGGTTTAAATAACCTCCCTGATTCCATTGTCAAACTGTCACAACTGCAGCACTTGAACATAATAGGAAGTTTTAAAGGTTTAAATGACCTCCTTGATTCTATTGACAATCTATCGCAGCTGCAACACTATTGACATGGTTTAAATAACCTCCTTGATTACATTGGCAACCTGTCACAGCTGCAACGCTTGAACATAGAAGGGTTTTGACGTTTAAATAACTACTAATTCCATTGGCAACTTGTCACAGCTGCAACACTAGAACATGGTAGGGTGTATAGATTTAAATAACCTCCCTGATTCCATTGGCAACCTGTCACAGCTGGAACACTTGAACATAGAAGGGTGTAAAAGCTTAAATAACCTCCCTGATTCTATTGGCAACCTGTCACAGCTGCAGCACTTGAACATAGAAGACTGGAGAAGTTTAAATAACCTTCCTGATTCCATTAGCAGCCTGTCACATCTGCAGCACCTGAAAATAGAAAGTTGTAGAGGTTTAAATAACCTCCCTGATTCCATTGTCAACCTGTCACAACTGCAGCACTTGAACATTATAGGAAGTGTTAAAGGTTTAAATAACCTCCTTGATTCTATTAACAATCTATCGCAGCTGCAACACTCGAAAATAAAATATTGACATGGTTTAAATAACCCCGTTGATTACATTGGCAACCTGTCACAGCTGCAACGCTTGAACATAGAAGGGTTTGGATGTTTAAATAATCACTGATTCCATTGGAAACCTGTCACAGCTGCAACACTTGAACATGGTAGGCTGTATAAATTTAAATAACCTCCCTGATTCCATTGGCAACCTGTCACAGCTGCAACACTTGAACATAGAAGGGTGTAAAAGCTTAAATAACCTCCATGATTCTATTGGTAACCTGTCACAGCTGCACCCCTTGAACATAGAAGACTGGAGAAGTTTAAATAACCTTCCCAATTCCATTACCAACCTGTCAGATCTGTGGCACTTGAAAATAGAAAGTTGTAGAGGCTTAAATAACCTCCCCGATTTCATTGTCAACCTGTCACAACTGCAGCACTTGAACATAATAGGAAGTTTGAAAAGTTAAAATAACCTCCTTGATTCTATTGACAATCTATTGCATCTGTAACACTTGAAAAGAAAATATTGACATGGTTTAAACTTTAAATAACCTCCTTGATTACATTGGCAATCTGTCACAGTTGCAATGCTTGAACATAGAAGGGTTTGGATGTTTAAATAACCTCTCTGATTCCATTGGCAACCTGTCACAGCTGCAGCAGTTGAACATGGTAGGGTGTATAGATTTAAATAACCTCCCTGATTACATTGGCAATCAGTCACAGCTGCAGCACTTGAACATAGAAGGGTGTAAAAGCTTAAATAACCTCCCTGATTCTATTAGCAACCTGTCACAGCTTCAGCACTTGATCATAGAAGATTGGAGAGGTTTAAATAACCTTCCTGATGCAATTGGCAACCTGTCATATCTGTAGCACTTGAAAATAAAAAGTTGTAGAGGTTTAAATAACCTCTGTGACTCCAATGTCAGCCTATCACAACTGGAGCACTTGAACATAATAGGAAGTGTTAAAGGTTTAATAACCTCCTTGATTCTATTGACAATCTATTGCAGCTGCAGAACTTGAAAAATAAAATATTGTCATGGTTTAAATAACCTCCTTGATTCCACTTGCATCCTATCACAGCTGCAACACTTGAACATAGAAGG
The DNA here is from genome assembly GCA_007258455.2 of Sequoia sempervirens. Taxonomy (NCBI): domain Eukaryota; kingdom Viridiplantae; phylum Streptophyta; class Pinopsida; order Cupressales; family Cupressaceae; genus Sequoia; species Sequoia sempervirens. The sequence continues at coordinate 1,015,942,315 of VDFB02281492.1, read as the reverse complement.
GTGTGGACGTTTAAATAATCTCCCTGATTCCATTGGCAACCTGTCACAGCTGCAACACTTGAACATGGTAGGCTGTATAGATTTAAATAACCTCACTGATTCCATTGGCAAACTGTCACAGCTGCAGCACTTGAACATAAAAGGGTGTAAAAGTTTAAATAACCTCCCTGATTCTATTGGAAACCTGTCACAGCTGCAGCAATTGTACATAGAAGACTGTAGAGGATTAAATAACCTTCCTGGTTCCATTGGCAACCTGTCACATCTGCAGCACTTGAAAATAGAAAGTTGTAGAGGTTTAAATAACCTCCCTGATTCCATTGTCAACCTGTCACAACTGCAGCACTTGAACATAATAGGAAGTTTTAAAGGTTTAAATAACCTCCTTGATTCTATTGACAATCTATCACAGCTGCAGTACTTGAAAATAAAATATTGTCATGGTTTAAATAACCTCCTTGATTACATTGGCAACCTGTAATAGCTGCAATGCTTGAACATAGAAGGGTTTGGACGTTTAAATAACCTCTCTGATTCCATTGGCAACCTATCATAGCTGCAGCACTTGAACATGGTAGGGTGTATAGATTTAAATAACCTCCCTGATTCCATTGGAAACCTGTCACAGCTGCAGCACTTGAACATAGAAGGGTGTAAAAGCTTAAATAACCTCCCTGATTCTATTGGCAACCTATGACAACTGGAGAACTTGAACATAGAAGATTGGAGAGGTTTAAATAACCTTCCTGATTCCATTGGTAACCTGTCACATCTGCAGCACTTGAAAATAGAAAGTTATAGAGGTTTAAATAGCTTCCCTGATTCATTGTCAACCTGCCACAACTGCAGCACTTGAACATAATAGGAAGTTTTAAAGGTTTAAATAACCCCCTTGATTCTATTGACAATCTATTGCAACTGCAGTACTTGAAAATAAAATATTGTCATGGTGTAAATAACCTCCTTGATTCCATTAGCAACCTGTCAGCTACAGCACTTGAGCATGGGAAGGTGTGGACATTTAAACCTCCCTGATTCCATTCTCAACTTGTTACAGCTGCAGCGCGGGAACATGTTAAGGTGTATAGATTCAAATAACCTCCCTCATTTCATTGGCAACCTGTCATAGCTGCAGCACTTGAACATAGAAGGGTGTAAAAGTTCAAATTACCTCCCTGATTCTATTGGCAACCTGTCACAGCTGCAGCGCTTGAACATAGAAGACTGTAGAGGTTTAAAATAACCTTCCTGATTCCTTTGGCAACCTGTACATCTGTAGCACTTGAAAATAAAAAGTTGTAGAGGTTTAAATAACCTCCCTGATTCCATTGTCAACCCGTCACAACTGCAGCACTTGAACATAATAGGAAGTTTTAAAGGTTTAAATAACCTCCTTGATTCCATTGACAATCTACCGCAGCTGCAGTACTTGAAAATAAAATATTGTCATGGTTTAAATAGCCTCCCTGATTCCATTTGCAACTTGTCACACCAGTAACAATTGAACATAGAAGGGTGTGGACGTTTAAATAACCTCCCTGATTCAGGGGCAACCTGTCATTGCTGCAGCACTTTAACATGGTAGGGTGTATAGATTTAAATAACCTCCCTGATTTCATTGGCAACCTGTCATAGCTGCAGCACTTGAACATAGAAGGGTGTGGCTATTTAAATAACCTCCCTGATTCAATTGGCAACCTATCACAGCTGCAGTACTTGGGATGGTGTGAAGATTTAAATAACCTGCCTGATTCCATTGGGAACCTGTCACAACTGCCGCACTTGAAAATATAAAGTTGCAGAGGTTTAAATAGCCTCACTGATTCCATTGTCAACCTGTCACAGCTGCAGCACTTGATCCGTCCCAATAAAATTTCTCAGAAATTACTGTGGTGGAGACTGGAAAATGCTGAAAATTGTCCTAATCATCATCTTCTACATTCTTCAGACCGTCATCCGATTTTACCATATGGGAGGTGGACATGTTTGAGTCCGACTGTGAAGGCATATCTATTTTAACTGCTGATTACTGCACAGTCAGTTTTGGAGAAAGCAATTGAATAGGGAGAGTAGTTGCCAAACTTGACGTGGTCTCTATCCTGTACAGGAAGAACAACTATTACATGCAGCTTGTGGCTACCAACACAATGCTCAATATATATATGATCTTATGGTATGTTCTTGCAACATTAAGTATAATACCAAAAAAACATTTGGTTCATGGTCTACACGACCAAAAAGTTGTCATACAATTTCCACAGATGTTTTACCACAATGGAATACCAGATTTAGCTTAAAAAAATTAAACCGATATTCTATAGCTTTTTCTCTTCAATATTAAATTGAATAGCACAGCGAGTATTAATTCAATTTTTTCTTCAAAGGAAAAATACTAAATCATAAAGGAATTATATATTAAATGAGAGCCAGGCTTGACTATACCTGTGAACTTTCTTCAGCCTCCCCAAAAGCAGACATAATTATTGTTTATAAAAGCAAATTTAGGACATCTTGTTGGGATTCACTAACCTCTAATAAAGTGTATATGAGCCAAAAAAGTTTTAAACTTTCACCAACAAATGTTGCTAGTTCATTTGTCCTAAACGTTAGAAGAACATAAATTGAAGGGAAGTGAGTTCAAATAGAACAAAATAAGCCCTAATACTGTAACTTTATATCTCAATTGTAATCTGAAAAAGAAATGCATCGTTTTATCAATACCTGTGTTAAATTTTGTATTAGAGAGAAAACATCAGAAGTATGCACTCCCATGACAATAAGTGACTCTCGGGACTCTCCTCAACAGCTCTTTGCAGTATCATTCTCAATGCATGCAATCCAGCCATCTCAACCTAAAAAAGTTAAAATATACAAATCCCTGTCAACTTTTGAATTATTTATTTTACGTCTTTTGAAAATGCAGAGCAATCCAAAACATACATGCACATTCGAATCTCCAAGGGTTTATGAAGACAATTGATGCAAGGTTTCTGTGCAGCACTCAGGAATTCATGAGGGTTAACCCATTTGTAAATGTTCGTAAATTATTTTTCAGTTTAGATAGTTATATGACAATAGTATCAGAACGATCGGTTGTTGCATATCCATTGTTCATTTGCTGAGATCATGAAGCATCGACAAATTGTTGATGGCTATCTCAGTAATAAATATGAATGAATCTTCCTTTTCAAGCTCTTCCGAATCAAGAAACACCCGTATTCCCAACTCTTTAAGAGAATTGCAAAGGCTAGAAGTTAGATCTTGTCTGAAATCAGGGCATCTGTAATTGATGAAGACATCAAATAATTTTGGAGATGGCCTAGAGAAAGGTTCCTTATTTTGCTGGTGAATTGAGGAAGAAGATGCCATATACGCAAAGCAAGGTTGGGGCAGAAATTTTAAAACAAGACGAGTTGATTTCGAGGCAGGGAAAAGTGAATTGGAGTCGAGCAGAGCGTGCATATAAATGAGGATGTGGCTGCTAAGATGTTTGATGAACCTTTCTAGAAACAACTTGTAAAAGAAGGAGCAGAAGCAACAAGAGAGAAGATTGTTTTGCTTCTTTTTCAAGCGCTGCATATGTTTGTTGCTGCTACTGTATCTACTTATTCAAGTAGTTTCCCTCCGCTCTGTGAGGGTGTTAAGTTGATTATAGCCATTGTATAAGTTTATTGAGGCCGATGATTTCTAGTATGTTTATTATTGAAATTGTTTTTTTCAGTGTTTTCTGATAAAAAAAGAAAGCATCAATACATATTGATTGCAAGTTGAAAGTTTTTATTTGCGAAGTCAATAAGGGGAAAGAGTTTACTAATGCTAATACATGAAATACAATATTTGCTTCATGGGTGGTTCAGTTCGAGAAAGGTGTTAAGGGCAGTGATTGTTTTATTGCAGGTTCATTTTACAGAGTCTTATTTATAATCATGTCCATATTATTTATTGATCATATTGTCTCTACAAATTCATTCATGTAAACATAACAAATGAAACATAATTAATATCTGAATGTTGGAGATAATATAAACTTTTATTCATGCAATTTTGTTATCAATAAATATTATTGAGAAAAGAACTTAATAGGTTACAAGATCAGTTCAAAAACACGCAATGTGTCTTCTTCTTACATTTCAACAAAGCAAACAAGTAAAACCAATATATCCTTGAAAAAAGGAGTTGTCTTCCATTGTGTCAGAAAAGTAAAATGTTAATTCTAAGTCTATGGCCCAAAAATGCCACCAATCAAAGTCATGAAAGTATAAACTCATTGTGAAAGTTTGGGAATCTCATAAAACAAATAAGGGAAAATGTAGTCTCGGTTACAAGGGTTTTGTTTGCTCTTATGTTCTAGAATATTCTAAACCCATAAAATTTGTATTACGGGGTCATATGAATAAATGACATGTTGAGTCTACATTTGTTGATGATTCTTGTGAAGTTAAAAAATCTAAGCAACCAAAAGCAATATGTACTAAGTCCAATCATGTCCAATTTTGTTCTCATTGTGGATGTCGAGGTTATCTTTCTAGTGTTTGCTTTGATATACATCTTTTTTTTTCATGTGATCAACATACTCATGATTTCATTCATTATTTTCAAAAGAAAGCACAAAATCCTATGTTATGTGTTGCTAATCCTTTGTTTGAAATAGTTCTAGAGAAGACATCAAATGCTTCTATAGATATTGCAATTGTGACATCTTTGACAAGAATTGAGCCAGATGCTAAAGATAAGGTTATGTTGTTGAAGATACTATTGGTGATGATAAGAATGATTTTTCCAAGTAATGTGATTGTGTTGAGTATGTTGGATATGCAATTTATGATGATTATGATTATTTTGGTCCTTACTAATGTATTCCAATTATTTGAGGCTATGGGGATTTAGATGTTGCCTCTTATTCAATATAGTAAATGCTCTCTACTATTACTCCATCAAGCAAACCAAGTTGTTTGCATTTTCCTCTCTCATCTACCAACAAGGGGAAATCTCGTGTATATTTTAGATTCAAGCAGAGACTTCATATATTTTTTACACCTTGTGATTGGTGTGGTAATTACACTTCAATATTATATTGCACCCAATGTGTGCTATTTCATATATTATTGTCAAGTGATTGCACCCAATGTGTGATATTTTAGATATTATTTTTAATGATAACACAATGCCTTAGATTGATAGTTGATGACTACTCATATTGACCACTAAAGGCTGGTCATTTTTTTAAATTGCAACATGGAGAAAACAAATCCCAATTTGAGACATTTCAAAGTAAGAGGCTCATTATCAAAATTTGAGACCTATCAAAGCAACATGCTCCTTATCAAAAGTTGAGACCTGTCAAAGCAACAAGCTCAACATCAAACTTTGAACCTTGTCAAGGTAACATCTACTTAGTTCAAACAAATTTAAGACCTGTCATAGTAATAGAGTTTTTAAAGAAGCTTAAGATCATCTAGCAAATGTTCTCACCAAAGTGCTTGTCTGAGAGAAATTTGAGCAGTTCAAAATACTTCCATGACAACCCCTTCATATTAAGGAGGGATGTCAATGTGTTACTCATCAAAATTAACACATTTGTAAATGTTGTAAACTATTTTTCAGTTTAGATAGTTATATGATAGTTAAACTATTATTCTACCTATAAAATAAGAATGTAGACATTTCTATAAAATACAGAATTGATGCAGTGAAATATATTTCTATTTTTTCTTTCCTAAACTTAACACTATAATAATCGTGCTAAAAACTTAGAAACATGCATCCAATATTGTTTACAAGAGGAAATATTACAAACCAATACATTGTGTTGACAATAGAGCTGCAATGTCTCCCATAAATGCAGCAACCATGGAGATAGAAGGTCCCATTGGAGGTAGAACAACACTTCTATAACTTGCATAGAACAAAATTGATGTCACTTGTGTCTACTTTTGTGGAGTAGAGTAAGCATGTCAAGCTTAAAACGACTACAAAAATTAATATCTTGAAAATTAATGACTTTATTGAAATCCTTCATGCAATTCTATATTCAAAGAATAGCATGTACTTAATCATTCAAAAGAATAGAATGTACTTTTACCCCTCTTTTTTGGATTGAATATTTTTTTAGTTTTACCCCTCTTTTAGTCAAAGAGAATAGAATGTATTTATTCATTCACTTCCCAAGTATTTGATGAAAGAAACAAAGTAACTTTAAGAGAGAAGCTTCTAAAAGGGGTTATCCTCCAAACCTCAAAGTCCCACACTCATTAGAGTGAAAGACCAGCTATGTAACAAAAAGAATAATAAGGATGTAGTTTTTGTACGAGGAGGCAAACAAAAAACCTCAGAGCTTAGCTGACAAGCAAGTCTCCCAACTATTTGTAATGAAGAAGCAACTAGAACACTCTATCGTGGAAAAATAGATTTTGTACTGTAATAAAATTATTTGGTCAACTTCAAGATTTAATTAAACCACTTCTCATTATATCATATGCACTTGCAATCACACACTACAAAATTACATACAAAGAAAAGATTTTATTGAAACAGTTGGATCATCATATATACACCAGTTAGAGCAAAGGGTTAAAACTCAAAACATATTTAATTTATACAAAATATATATCTTGGCACTTGGAAAAGATAAATCATGAAGCACGAGAAGAAAAATTTAAGTCCTAAGTAGTGTGTGTGACAATCAAATAATTATGCTTTCAAAATAATCATGACACACAACTCAATTATAGTAAGAACAAAGCTTTCATCCATGAAGTATTCATCTGTAGAAAATTTGGTAACTTTTTCATTTAAAATACATGCAATTAATTAGAAGTTAGGCCATCTGAATATGGTCTCCTAACAAATAGCAATATCTAAAGAAGAAAGCAAGAACAAAAATAAGATATCGCATTTCGAGGCTTACAAAATTGGGAAGTATTCTCCATCCAAATAGAAATTATCAACCAAGAAACATGCACGGTCAGATAAACCTAGTGAAAATAAAAAAAAAAAAATTAATGAGATTCACAATGCTAAAGACAATTTGAACAAAACAATGGATATATGGTAAACTTAATGAGATGCAATTTCCTACTTTCTTTAAAGCATTTCATTTCTCATAAAGATAATTTTGATCCCCAATTCGCACTCCATGCATCGAATGATAATAAATTTTCATATATCATAAAATAGGAGAATATTGGAACAAAAGGGGTACAATTGAGATGGATATTTTGACCATATTTTTTTGACTTGATGAGGTGATAAACAAATTTCCTTTGCAGTCATGAATGATATTTTTAAAGGAAATTTTAATGGTAATTGCCATTGTTGAGCTTACAATGCCGTAGCTGAGATTGAAGTTAATTTTTCAGGCAGGAATGCCCCCTCTTTCTTGAGATTTCTGAAGATTGTATATTGTTATCCTCTACATGAAAATGTAAATTTTATTTGTACCTACAAAGTGAAGAATGCCCTTATCTATAATGAACAACATCAAAAGATGCACAACACCAAAAGTTGTTCCTACAGTGCAAGAGATAAATTATTCCCACCTTCATTAGGTTCATACTCATCTTTTGGAGAAGTATAATGTGCATCACTTTTAAAAGTTAGATTATGTCAGTAAAATTAGAAAGAAAGACAAGTTTATCTCAAGGAAAGTTTATCTTTTGGAAAGATAAAGGAATTAAAACAAAGTCTTATCTTTAAAAAATCTTATCTTTTGGAAAAGATAAAGATTTAAAAGCAAATAAAATAAAGCTGGATTTTTTCTATGTGCAACATAGGTTGAAAATTTATTTATATCTTGTTGCCTTGAAGCCTAAGTCATATTGTAATGAATTGTAATTGAAGAGCAGCATCTGTGTAAAAGTTGTCATCAGTTTCTTTGAGCAATAAGATTACCAATACTTTGCCCCATGGATATTTCCTTGGTACATTGTCAAGGTTTTACCACGTAAAACTATATCTTGTTAATTATTCTCTTATTCTATTTAATTTCCTTCTGTATTTCTTTGCAACTAGTTTGTGCTACAAGATTATTCGTTTTCTAGGTTTTATGTTTCTGTTTACACAAGTGGTATCATAGTAGTTATTTTGCAACATCTATGTTAGGACTTGGTTTTTTTTTTGTAGCATCAAATGGAAAATGTTTTGAATGCAAGGTTCAAGGTGATAAATTCAATGGGAAGAATAATTTGGAGTTATGGAAGCTCAAGATGTGTGGTTTGTTGGTGTAACAAGGATTGCACAAAGCATTGGTTGGAAAATTAAAGAAATACACAAATATGACTGATGAAGATTGGGAGGATCTTGACACAAGAGCTTTGAGCACAATTCAGTTGTGTTTAGTAGATGATGTTCTTGTTAATATTTTTGGAGAGCATACAACAGTAGGCTTATGGAATAAAATGGAGAGTCTTTATATGACAAATTCCTTGACAAATCGGATCTACTTGAAGAGGAAGCTATATAGTTTGTGAATAAAGGAAGGTATAAAAATTGCTAATCATTTAAATATTTTCAATACTCTTATATGCCAATTATCTAGTATGGGTGTAAAAGTCAAAGATGAAGACAAGGCAGTTACGTTATTGTGTTCATTGCCTAAATCCTAGAATCACTTAGTCACTTCTATTAGCTTTAGCATAATTGACACCCTTGAATTTGATTCTATTGTGGAAACTTTGTTGTCTAAAGAGGTGCGGAGGAAATCTAACATAGAAACCTCCACATCAGAAGCAATGGTGGTTAGAGGCCGATCCGCAGAAAAGGGGGAAGATTTGAGAGGTACATCTAGATCTAAATCAAAAGGAAAAAAGGGTAAAGGAAAATGTTGGTACTACAATAAATCAAGGCATCTCAAAAAAAATTGTTGGGAGAGAAAAGAAGACAATAGTGACTACAAAAAGGAAGCAAATCTAATTGAGACAAGTTCAGGTACATTTGATGAAGTTTTATCTATTTGTAATTCTTTATAGCATCATGAAGAATGGTTGTTAGATTTTGATGCTTCTAATCACATGTGTCCACATAGGAATTGGTTTTCTTCTTACAAAGCTATTAATGGAGATGTTGTTCTTATGGGAAATAATGTTTCTTGTAAGATTATCGAGATTATGAGCATTAAGATTAAAAAATTTGATGGTATTGAGAGAACTTTAATAGAAGTAAGACATGTGCTTGGACTCAAAAAGAATTTAATTTCTTTGGGAGTTCTGGATTCTAAAGGTTATAAATTTACAAGTCAAGGTGGATCAATGAAAGTGTCCAAGGGCATTTTGGTGGTCATGAAGGATACAAATGTTAGAAACCTTTACAAGCTAGAAGGGCGTACAATAATAAATGAAGTGGCAGTGGTATTTGAGGAATAAAATGAATATACTTGTTTATGGTATCAGCGACTGGGTCATATGAGTGAGAAAGGGTTGAAGGTACTATTAAACTATAAGTTACTTCCAATTTTAAAATCTTTGAATTTGAATTTCTACAAGTATTGTGTTTATGGGAAACAATCTAGACAAAAGTTTAAAGCAGGGAGTCATATAAGAAAGGGTATTCTAGATTACATTCATTCAGGTGTTTTGGGGTGTTTTAAATTAGACCCCAAATCTAAGAAATATAGCTTTGTTGGTTATGGTGATAGAATTAAGGGATATAGATTGTGAGATCCTACTACTCACAAAATCATCATTAGTAGAGATGTATTTGATGAATCTCCTCTCATAAAATTAGACATAGTAGAAGTTAAAAATCTATAGGAGTTAGATGTTAAAACAATGTTTCTATATGGAGATTTGGGTGATGAGATATATATGGAAAAACCAGAAAGGTTTGTTCAAGATTGCAACAGGAAATTTGTTTGCAAAATCAAAACAAAATCATTGTATGGCTTGAAGCAATCTCCCAGGAATTTGTCCAAGAAGATTGATTCATTCATGGAGAGCCAAAATTTTACAACGAGTGAGTGTGATCATTGTGTTTACTTTAAAAGTTTGAAAAATGGTTTATTCATTATCTTTGTGTTATATGTTGACGATATGCTTGTAGCAATCAAAAGCATGGTTGAGATCAATGGGTTAAAGGCTTAGATGGCTATGAATTTTGATATGAAGGATCTAGGAGTAGCAAAACAAATTTTGGGCATGGAAATACATAGAGAGAGGGAACATGGTAAGCTTTGGTTATCGCAGCAAAGGTACGTGGAGAAGATCCTCATAAGATTTCGTATGAAGAATGTGAGATCAGTAAATATCTCTTTAGCTTTCCATTTTAAGCTTTCTTCAAGTTTATGTCCTAGTAATAAAGAAGAAAAGGATTATATGTCTTGTGTACCGTATGCTAATACAATAGGAAGTTAAATGCATGAGATGGTATGTACAAGACCATATATTTCACATGCAATTGGTGTTGTTAGTAGATAGATGGAAAATCTAAGTAAAAGGCATTAGGAAATAGTGAAATGGGTGCTTTAGTATCTTAGAGGCACAAGTGATTATTGTATCACCTTTGATGGTTGTAGTGGTTTAATTTGTGGTTATGTTGATTCAGATTTTGTAGGTGATTTGGATAGAAGGAGATCTACATTAGGTTATTTCTTTACTCAGATTGCAAGAGGACCTATTTATTGGATGCCAAAGCTTCAAGAAACAGTGGCTTTATCCACTACTAAGGAAGAATATATAGTTGTCTCACATGCTTCCAAAGAGGCAATTTGGTTGAAGGGTCTTTTCGGTGAGTTTGGAAAAGTACAAGACAAGGTGATTGTATTTTGTGATAGTCCAATTGCTATACATTTAACAAAAAATCAAGCTTATCACAGTAGGACTAAGCATGTTGTGATTAAATATAATTTTGTCAGATAGGTTATTGATGGAGGTGGAGTAGCTCTTGAGAAAGTTCATACACTAGAAAATTATGCAAACATGTTTACAAAACTAGTACAGTTAGAGAAGCTAAAGTGGAGTTTGACTTCTCTTGGCTTGTAGAAAAGGTTATGAATGGGAATGGGCACTTGGGTGATCCCATTAAACTAGTTTACAATTCTGTAAAGGAAAATTGCAAAAAATGCCCCCATGAAGAAAATTTTGGGTTTTGGGGGATTACGTCTGAAGAAGGGGGTTTAGGCAAACCCAGAGGGGGTTCAGCTAGAATTCCTTTGGCGAACCCTATTCAGTAAGAGATGACACATTTTGCACATTTTTCGAGGAAGAGTAAAACAAAAGGAAATTTTTGAAAAAAAGGGGGTTAGCTCAACCCCCCCACTTGAAATGAACCCGTTCAATTGAACCCCTTTTTTCTCAAAAGGTCAAGGGAGTTCACTCATAGGGGGTCCACAGAGAACCCCGCTTTTTCCCCCTCCTCCCCCTATGACACCAAATTTATGCAGAATTTTTCCCTTAAAATCTCAAGTTGAGGATGAAAATGGAGGAGAATTCACAGACCCAATTGGATGAAGGTAGTCCTCAAAATGAGTTATCCATCAAATATAATTTTAATATGTTTTGGTTTTATTATGTATTTGTTTTTTAGTTTGATTAAACATAGGTTTTTCACCGAAAATCAAGCTCTTTGTTTTACTACGTGTAAAAATCACAAATTATCAAAATAAAATTAGAAAAAAATATGTTCAGGCTAGGTATTGATGTCTTTGATCTAGTAGGATAAAAAAAATTGAATTTCGTTACATACAAAAAAAGTTATGTTGTATACGGTCTGCTTATGTTTGAATTGTAATTGGTTTGACTTCGAAACTTGATTAAGAAAAAAAAATTCAATAAAACACAATGAAACCAAATGAACTTGTTAGATATCATAGTTACAAATCTAAATTAAAAAAATAGAATTTTATCCTTCATAGAAAAAAGTCATGTTGTATATAGTGAAGTACGTTACTCATGAAATGGTGTTTCTTGAGAGTAAAAGTGATTTTCAAAGGAGATGGAAAAGAACTTCTAATCTGATTCCCAAAATTTTTGAACAAAAGTATATTTAGAATGAACAAACAAAATGTCACAAATCACTAGTTTGCATCATCTTCAAATTCCTCACGATTTAGCCGTTATAGGTGCTTGAAAGTGAAGATTTAGTTAAAAAAATTAAGTTGAATGTCCAGTTTAGCCAAAAATTGTAAACCAGTATTGTGGGATCACCTGCAAGTATCAAGTAAATTGTTAAGGTGGATATTGTTAGATTATGACAACAAAATTAGAAAGAAAGCAAAGTTTATCTTTAGGAAAGGTAAAGGAATTAAAACAAAGTCTTATCTTTCGAATCTTTTGGAAAAGATAAATATTTAAAACAAATGATAAAGATTTAAAAACAAATAAAGCAAAGCTATATTTTTTTGAAGTATTGTATCTGAGGTTGAAGATTTATTTTTAGCTTACTGATTTGAAGGCTAAGTCATATTGCAATGAATTGTAATTGAAGAGCAGTAGTTGTGTGAAAGTTGTAATCGTTTTCTCTGAGTAATAAGAATACTGATACTTTGCCTCATGGATGTTTCCTTTGCACATTGTCAAGGTTTTAACACATAAATTTGTGTCTTGTTAACTATTCTCTTATTCCATTTAATTTTCTTTTGTATTTATTTGCAACTAATTTTTGTTGTAATATTATTAGTTTTTAGGGTTTTACGTTTTCATTTACACAACATTAAGGACTAGTTTACTCATGCAAATAGTGTTTTAGAGTAATGTAAAGGTGGATCTACATAGAAATGTTCTACGTGATGCCAATTTTTTATAATAAAAAGGTCAAATGTGGTTCTATGAAGTCTTGGGTTTAGCAAATATTTTAGTCTCATAATAAGAGGGATTTCTAAATCGATTAAAATATATTTCACTCTCTTGTTCTCCACTTTGACATCCAAAATTTCAAAGTGCATCCAAACTTCCTTTAGATGTTAGTATTCTATATGGACATCTCACATCCCTTTTTCACCTCTAGTTCTTCCTCAAACTTTTGTATTTATTCCACATCCAACTTTGAACTCATTAGATCTTCCCAAAAATGCCACTAATGTCATATTTGACTGTTGCAATTGCAAGATTAGTCTTTTCCACACAGAAAACCTTATTTATCCCAAGGACACAAATCTAAATTCAAAATCAATAGTGTATGATGAAGAACACCATTCCTCCATTAATGTGATCATTGAGTTATTTATGTAATTGGTATCCACACAAGCTCCAAGCTTCCATTTCACTAGATTTTAGGGGATTTCAAATTGTTTTACACACAAAATTATGACATCTAGTTCTTAGTCAAATTCCCATGAGATTTAAGTGACAAAACACAGGGTTAAAAATATCAATTCACTTATCATCCAAGCAATCAATCATTACTCATTTTCACATGATTGTAAGTACCAAAGAGCTTATAGAGTTCCTAGTGCTGCAAGTCTAGTTGCCATTTGAGCAATTCATTTTGTAAATCACAATGAGGTAGCTAATGTACATAACAAATATTTCTAATAGAATTCCTCCTTAGCTATTTATATATCTTTAGGGAAAATTCTAAGCAATGAAGTGTGATAGGTTCTTCTTAGCTTAGGGTTTTCTCTTGTCACATTTGTTGGTATATAAATCTAATAGTGATTAGATAAATTTCACAACATCCTAAATCATTATAATGGTTTGTTCAATATTACATATAGATTTTTCGAGTTTGGAGAGGGACAATTAAACATGTTCAACTATCAATTTATCATATCTATTTTTTATTTCTATGTGTTGTTTCTTTTAGCAACTATGACTATGTAACCCACTACAAGGCATTGGTCATAGAAATAATGATCACCATTTACGTGAAATGAAAAACATAATTCACTAAAGTAGTGTAAGCTTAATAATAGTCTATGTGCATTTCATAATTTAGTATTATTCCTAGGGGAACATCTCCAATGAACTTCAAGAGCTTTTACCCTTAAAGAATCATACGTCTTGCATGTTTTCATTAGCTTAATAGAGGTTATATGTGCAGTAGGTCAATCTTTGGTCTTTGATATTTTTGGGGCTAGGCATATAGCAGATACTATTGCGAGTTTGTTTATTCATCTATCTATAGTTGTGATCAATCCTATTAAGGATAACTCTAGGAGCACCCTCATGGGTCCAACCAAGCCCAAAGTGAAGGAGAAATTATCCACTCCTAACAACAACATATCATCATTCATTCTTTGTTGATTTTGATTCATTCATCTTTGTGAATGGCATTTCCCTAGCCTTGAAGAGGATTGATTCCTCTAAAAGAGTGAGCAACGATTTCAAAACCCAACATACCCTAGGTATTCTAAAGCTCTCATTTTGGAATAGGCTAGAAGAATACTAGCAAAGATAATGAAATTTGGATTTACACTCACCCCTTGCATTTTCTCAAATGTTTCCAATGTCTATTCAACAAACCCATTTTTTACATATAATGCAATCATTACAGTCCATGAGACCAAATCTCTTTGGGGCATATTGGAAAAGAATTTATTTTATTGTGTATTCTTCAACACTTTTTTGATATCAACATGAATTAGTGACCCAATGACCTAGATCACACCACATTGAGGAAATAATCTCACAAGGATGATTCTTGGAGATAGAACAAGCCCTAAAAGAATCTATTTGTGCTTGATCCACCCAATGATTGGCATATGATTAAAATTGTCTATATCTTTCAATGGTTTAAATGTTCAATTTATGCCTAAGGACCTAAAACATTTACATAAATCCTTGAGAAATTTTACACTAACCCAAGCTAGTGGGAAGGCACTTATAGAGGACATGGAGTTAGGTCTAGTTCCTTAATATGGTTACACTTTCAACCTAAGTACCTCAAGGTACCCCAATGGCAATACATAGGAGTGGGCACTTGTCTATGCATTTCCATAAATCTGACCCTTATCTTTAGGTTTCGTATGGCCACTACAAGGGAGCCCCTACTTAGTGGGATTTAAACTTGGGTTTATGCTATGAAATTTAGACTCTCCCCACCATTGGACCCAAACCTGATGGGCTACAACTTTTTACATTTCAACTAAATATCTATTAAGGAATTTATAACTAAAACATTTGACAAAACCCCCTCTTAGTTATGATTTAATGAATGTGGATTTCATCTCTTATATTAGTTGGACTTAGACTCATTTTCAAGATTTCTTTGGGATCCTATATCACTAAACTACCATAATCAAATTCGATTATTATGGGTAAAGAAATTATATCATCGCATTCTAGATTTACACCTACCCATTAGAGTTGCTCAAAAGTTTTCAATGCCTATTCAACAACCCCATTTTCACATATATTACATTTTTTGTAGTTCATGAGACCACATCTATTTGAGGCATACTATCAAATAATTGAATTTCCTTATTTATTATTTGACAAATTTTTGATATCAAAGTGAATTAGTGGCCCAATGACTTAGACCACACCACTTGGAGGCAATAATCTTGTAGGGATGGTTTTCATAAACAAGGTGAGCCCCTATAAACTCTAGTTGTGCCCAAATTACCCCATGCTTATCAAATATTTAAAGTTGGTTTCCTACAAGAATTATTTATATATTTTCAACAACTCAATTGTTTAATCTATTTCCAAGGATCTAAAAATTTGGAGTAAATTCTCAAGAAAGTTTATACAACCTTGAATTAGTGGGGGGGAACTCATAGAATAAATGGAGATGTGCTTGGTTGCTTAATATGTTTACACTAGACCTTACCTCAATATGCCCCCATGCTGAAACATAGTGTGGTCCATGCATTACCATAAGTGCGACCCATATCTCAACATGCCCTATGGTCATTATGATGGGACTTGAATATGGGTCAATGGTGTGAAAATCCCTAGTCCCCACCATTAGACCTAAACTTGTTCTATTATATTCTTCAATATTTTCAATACATATCTACAATGGCATTTGCAACTAGAACATTTTGAAAAAAGGCTGCTCTCAATTATGTTTTCATCAATGTTGATGCATTAGTTGGCCTAGACTCATTTGCAAGCTTTCTTTGGGATCCTATATTAAAAAATATCATATGTAAACTAAAATAAAATTTAATTTATTATGTGAAAAGAAAGATATCATCATAAAAATATTTTTCATTTTATTTTATGATAATAATTAGCTTACTATCCCTAATTCATGGGTAGTTAAAAACTACTATGAAAAATGAATCTTAAAGAGAAACTAAAAAAAGGATTTTCTATTCACTAAAACAATCAAATTAGTGCCAACCAAGCATGGCACACTTTAGTTCTTGCACACCATAGAAGCAAAGAATCCATAAAATGATTCAATATCTTACAAGCATTTTTACATTGCAATTGTCACTTATAGATCTTAATTAGATATTTATTTGATAAAAAAATGGATACAAGTTAGATGAAAAAATAATCAATAGGCATTTGGGTGAGTAATGTCAAAAGCTACTTGTGTTAGTGGATTACAATCACATAAAACATCTATAAAATTTGTGTTTAGGTTAAAAATAAAGAATGCAACTGCAAGGGCATTTAGCAAAAGGACAACACTAGAGAAATTGATAATTGTCCTATTACAAGTTCCCATAAACACAAATAAAAACCAATGGAAATTTTTGTTGGTAATCAATCCCAAAATCTAAATAAAATTGGAAAACTCACTAATTCCCATGAAAAATCAAATCTTGGGAATTGGAAGCTAAGAGATATGGATGTAGATTGCATGTTAGGATCCTCAAATCCCAATTACCTAGATAAGGAGCACATATGTACATAGCTCAATAGATCCATGATAACTTTTGGGTTGTCTAGTCCAAAGTGATCACCACAATAATACCAAAAAAAATTTATGGATAAAAGTGACATTACAATGTCCATTTTGATATTCTTTAATCAGAGTAGTTTTTTTTTTGGTATAAAATGGGGCATAAATTGGTCATTAAGGGTATAGTTCCTACCATTATTTTTATAGTACTACATTGAATATTTCATTCTCTATGAGGGGTGTAGTTCCTATCATTATTTGTATAGTACTAATTCCTTTTGCCTATTTTCTATTAAGAGATAATGTCCTTGTATATGGGGCAATTGCCTTATTCACACTGCACTTTTGTCTTGGAAGATTTTTTGAATAAAAAATTAGTACTAAATGTTCAAACCACTTAACCAATAAAAATAAATAAAAGAATATTTAAAAATCAATTTATGAATTATTGTAGGTGTCATAAGGAAATAACAAGTTTTCCATTGGGGAACAAATCATAAACAAGGGGAAAATGATCAAGCAGATCTATATATTCAAATCTATGAACTTGCTCTACTAGCCTTGGTCTATGCGAGTAGAATTGAAATAAATTTAACATTTTCATACTTTATATTTCATAATCTAATAATAATAGAGAGCAAGTTTCTCATGTCCCAAGAAAAATGGTATTTGTGCTTAACATAGCCCTCACAAAGATAAACTTTACAAAATAAAGACTATATTTTTAGATGATTCAACTAAGGAGTATTAGCAACAAAGTTAATATTACAATGACAAAAAATACACTATTATATAATGAAGATTTGTTAGTACATAAATGATTTTTTAAAATCTTTATATAAACCATAAAAGATTAATGGTACACGAACTGTATTTCATGGAAACAAAAATATGTGGCATTCAAATATGTGATTTAGCATTTTTTTATTTAATGAAATTTGTAACCACTATAATAAAAGAGAAAATTTATATAACAAAATCTTTACTTTCAAATTCCCTTGATGAGTAGAAATCTTTCAAGAATTCCTTGATGTTGAATTGATTTACAAAAATACTACTTTCAAATAGAGGTGTCCTTGGGTGGACCCTGTACCTAAAAGGTTCCCAGGGATCCCCTTTAAAATCTCCTTTTGATTTTTTGATTGTCTTTGTAACTATCTTCTTGTTTGTTTGTAAACATTTTTAACTTATCTAACATGTTTTTTACTTGATTAACATGTTGCTTTGTGAGTGTGCCCTATGAGTTGCTTTTTAATTTTACTTTCGAGTCCCTCAATCAAGCTTCCTTCATGATTTGAGCACCTAGGGGCCCCTTCTTTCAAGTCCACGGACCTATAGTACTTTCATCCTGTGCCGGGATCTATTCACCATTAGTTTGCGGGCCTCAATACTTTTTCAACCCTCCTTAGGAAGAGTACACATGGAGACCATTGCATGTCTACACTTTTGAGCATGCTAGATTGGTCTACTTCCTTAACAATTCAAGTATATTTTCTTGGAACTCTTTCAACCTACTTTATTGAACACTCATTGGCACTCATGTTCTCTAAAGTTGGGGCAAAATGTATAGGAGTGAATTTACACCCCCTTTTACACCTTTCACCTTAGAAAAATCAAACCCAACAATGTAATTCCACATCCTCCATATGTACTCCATCCACTTGATGTTTGTTTTTAGTGTCGGTGGGGGGATTTCTATCAAGGACATGCGTGCGATGGATGGATGTCTACGCAACATATTTCCCGCCATCTTGTTAGATTCTTGCCTCTAAGTCTGTGGGGCATTACATTCACCATGAACCCAAAGTGTATATATGCACCTCCTAACTGACCTTTGAATGGCTCTTCCTCCCCAAACTCATCTTCAAATGCCTATCATTCACATTCATCTCAGCTTATTCACATTCTCTACACGATTCTTGAACAACCTCTTTAAAGTTCTCACACCTCTTGAGCTACTTGTTGCACTATCAACTATTCCATCATCACATCATTCTTCACATCTACCATAGAAGCTGCAACTTGGTATCTTGCGAGACTTCCTTTAACATCATTGCCGCCACATCGAATTTTCCACGGTTGTAGACTTGCATTCTTCTCTCATTGGCCTTGATTGCCTCTAGTTGAGGGTGGTATTGCTTACTTAGTATTGCATTATTTTTGGATTTGAGTAGCATAATTCTCCTTGTAGTGTTTGATATTTCCTTTTATTGTACTTTCTTTATCGCATTTCTATCTCTATATCTATCTGGCTTTCTATGGAGGTGGAAACACCAAAATGAGGGTTTGGTTGCGGTAAGCCCCGATAGCCCAACATTTTTCGCTCTGTTGTTTGTAGGTGATCATTCGCATGGAGCTTGCTAGTGAACTGGACCTTTCATGAGTTGAATCCTTACCTTTCTTGTCCTTGTCATTTCTTATAGCATATTTTCTTAATATTTTAGTTATTTTGTTATTTCCTACCTTTATCATCACTTAAAATTTTAGTAGCTAAGCTGTTAGTAGGTTTCCAGCATTTTTGACTGTCCTTTTCCATTTTTTTCCATATAGATGCCAAAACACCTATGAGACACTAGCGCGTCGCATTGTCATCCATGTTCTATGTTGCTATCCTTTGGCAGAGAGTTGTCTGAGGTATAGTTTGGGTTCCTATAACTTTCTCGCTTAGTCCAAACCTAACTCTCAAGTTAGTAGAGTGACATCAACACTGAGAGTGCTCTTCATTCTCTATCCTTAGCATCAAAACACTTGTCCAACTTGAGCTATATTAGGGCAGGCTTCAAATCTTAGATCTCTGTGACCTGGAGCTACTAAGTGGTTGGTCCCCCTCCTCTACACTAGTAATTCTAGAGAAGATTCTAGAGGTGTTTTGATCCCCTTGTAAAAAATCTTAGAGCAGGAACCCAAGGAGTCTCTACAAGAGGACAATTATAATATTGAAAGATCTATAGGTGACGAAATATTATTTTGGTTCACGGAAAGACCAATACAAAACTTAGAACCATTCCATAGAAGCCAAGGCTTCATAGCTTCCCAAAATTTCCAAATAATTTTATCATAAAGGTCCCTTCAATCTAAACAAAATATTTGATGATAAAAAGGTATGAAGACCAATCCC
>VDFB02281492.1:1015875837-1015922366 GCA_007258455.2 Sequoia sempervirens | reverse complement strand
TGCTGCTATAACAAGAAGCAATAAAAAATATTTTTTAAAAACAAGGCATAACATGTAAATCAATGAAAACAACAGAAAAAGACAATTAAATATATGCAGCTTCCAACCTGGTTGTTGCATTTTGGGACATTGTCATATAAAAACATTAATATTTCTACAAACACATTGCATCCCCATCTTTCAATCAAAGCTCAGAACTTAAATGCAGCTGCATCAAATGAATTGTTTGTAGTTAAATTGTTTCGTGCTGCTACACATTAAATTGTAATTTTCCCCGCTTCCTAAACCCCACATAAGTATGAATTGTAACTTGTCTCCTATTTGTCAGCGACAACATTGGAGCTTTGGATCAAGAAGCATTTTATGCAAACACGGAGTAACAGTATTCCTATTTACCAAATTTGAGTCTTAACAGTATCAAAAGAGAAATGGGAGTTTTGCCAAGGTATGCAACTTAAGATGGAATCTAACAGGATCATTCTATTCAATTCTATTTTTTGTGGACTGCTATTGGTGGTGTACTACAATTCTTCTAAATCAAAGTCCAAAATGTCAATCCCTTATGAGAGTTAGTTTGATTGTGGAAAGGGCGTTTCTTTATAGTTTTCTAGGGATTACAATTACAAACAATAAATCCTCTGGCAGATTCACCCTTTTGGTAGTGACAATTATATTTTGGCATTACCATTATCTACAATAAATCCTATGGCAGATTCACCTTCTGTTTGAGATAATGAGAATTTCTTGCAAGCAATAACTAAAGAAATTGGAGTAGTAAATATGAGAGAGGCTGTCCATTCTGGCCAAGGGATTCAACTTTTAAACACATACGAAGGTTCTAGTATAAGATTTTTTGGGAGAAAAGTATGGTGCAGATTTAGTTCATTAACAAAAAGAGTATTAAAATGTTTGCAATGGAAGAAAAATGCAGAGTAAATCAACCTGAAAATACAATTTTGTCTTGAATGTGCAAAGACAATTTGAATGAAATGAAAAAAGGGGATTACCATAATGAAGATGTTAATAGGGCATGAAACCTGAAACTAAAGATGCAGTTACAGAACTCATACAATTGTCAAGATGCATGATTTTCATTTGAGTTTGGTATCATTAGACTTAATTATGAATATTTAGAAGTTTGATGTTTCAGTAATGTTGATTGTGGATACTTTTACCATTGGTATGGTCATAGAGAAATGTTAACAAGGAAGGCAGCTAGCTAAGGTCACTAAGGAATCAATATTCAGCTTAGGGCAGTCTTGGCAAACCAATCACTTCATATAAACACTTGCAATCAAGTTTTTTCTAAGAATTAACAAGTTCTACACTCATAAATCTGGAAAAATCCTAAACCTGAGTAGTTGTAAATGATCCTCAAATGTCAAAGTACCAGGCATAGATGTATTCCTGCATTTGGTCACTCTTAAACTTCAAAAGACCTTGTTTGTGGATACAATAAGCAAGCATTGTAAAGCAGTTGTGCAAAAACGTAACCCAAATTTTTCAAGATGTGCAGGGAAAAGCAGATCAAGCACAACAACCCTACAAGAATTCTGTCATCATGAATTTTTCTCCAGTTTTTACTTAAATAGTAACTTTCATGTTTAACCTCTCAAATCACATGGTGAACACAAATGTACAGAGTTTGCAGGAACAATATTACAAAGCCCAAGATGGATGGATTCCAATCTGTGTACACATAATAAGACAATTATTTTAGAATAAAATAAAGCTCAAGGAAAAAAGAAAGAAATATTGAACAAATGTCACACTAGACCCTGCAACAAGCTTTGCTCTACCCAATTCGGTGTCGGCTCAAATAAAATTACAAGGTTTGGTACTATTCAAAGACAACTTTGGCAGAAGTGACAAAGCACTCAGACTTGGCCTCTAGAGGAAGAGATGTCTGGAATATGCATTACAGCAACTTCATTGTGTTTCTTCAAGTATCCAAGAGAAATTGACATATTCAATTGATAGGTTTCTTCCCATTATACACCTCGAAAATAAATTCATTACCACCGGGGCAAAATTTCCTAAGGTTAGGCTCACTGTTAAGGATTAATAACAAGTTAAAGGGATTAATAACCAAAAGTTGATCGCCCAAAGCTTCAAAACAGTTCAGAAATTCTCTGAGCCAATATATATATATATACAGTGAAAAATATCTGCAATAGTAAATAAGCATAAAAGTTGTTAAGGATAAAAAAATAAATATGTGAAGCCTGCTAAAAAATGCTACTTTTCTTATAATTTCTGACTGAAAAAAGGTTTAAATTACATCTATTCAAAACGTCAATTATTAAAATTAACATTCATTTAATTGACAACTCCTCAAATTTGGCTAAAAGATATCTAAATGTTAAATAAAATACATAGGAAACGCTAACAAATCAAGGGAAGAGGCGGAAGATCACATAAAAAATGAATCCATGGTGGAAGCCCATTTGCGTCGATGGCAGGGCTGTGGGCGCCATTTCCCTCCACAGAGGCCTTGGAAATTCCTCCTGCAGGGCGGAGATTGGATACCTGGTGGCACACAAGTGGTGGGGGAAGGGGGTCGCCTACGAAGGCGTTAAATTGTGTCTCTCCAACTCCTTCACTGAGATGCAGGGTTTGGAGCGCATCGAAGGTCTGGTGGAGCCGGAAAACGTGGCTTCTCAGAAGATTTTTGAGAAGGCCGGATTTGTCAAGGAAGCCCTGCTCTGTACATATTTTACGGCCAAGGAAAAAACCAGGGACTTTTATAGTTTCAGGTTTCTCTGAAGATTTGCCCCACTCTATGTAGTTGATGTTTTGTAGGTGTGCCTGCTCAGTGCTCTGTAACGAGTTTGGACTGGGAATGGTTTATGCAGCACATTTCTCCAATAAACTCTTTTTTCCAATTCCAATCTGGCAATATTGAGTGTGATTAGGTTCTGTGTATGTCTATGTACATATATATAATGTCAGGCCCAATTCTCTGCTTATATTGATATGATTGTGCACTAAATTAATAGACAAGGGTTGTGAAATTCAACATAAAATTTCCGAAAAGATCCCTCAAATTTCACAGACCACTTGAGGAAGTATAATCAAACACTGTAAACACAGAAGAATTCCCACAGTAAACAACAATGAAAATAATTTCACTTGAAATCCTCAAATTTCATAGAACACTTGAATAAAATTAAGAGACGCTTACACTTTAGTTTGATAGGCAGCCCCAAAAGTCACTGAAACCAGGGCAAGTGAAGTACCTGAAGATTCTGCACAGATTGTGTCTTGCTATCACCGAAGCCCTAACGAAGGAGGTATTTTGTAAAAATAACACAACTAAATCCAATCTGCATAACAACACAATTCCTTGAAAAAAAAAAATCCATTAAACCACTGCATAACAACACAATTCTTTTAGAAACAAAAAAAGCCATTAAACCAGGGCATTGCATAGAATTTTTACCAGGGCAAATGACTCACCTAGAGATTCTTGCGAAATGCCGTCTTTCTCTCAACTATTGCGAGGAAGCAAAATGAGCACAGCTTGCCAACTCCCATCAGACCAACTTCCATCGACATAAATGCATCAAAGATATTTTTTTAGACTTTTTAGTTTTTACGACACCTCCCATCGGCAGTAAATGCATCACCTAAGAGTACAGAAAGCAATTGACGACCAAGATCTATCAAGTGGCCTTGCATCCTTTCTCCTGCGCTTGTAACCGTCGATAGGCAAAATGGATTCGGCAAACTCCATTGGGGGAACGCCTTAGGCGTAAAAATAGCAAGCACCTCAGATGTAAAATATTTACTCTTTTTATCACACAAAATTGAAATGTGTTGCTACTAATCACTCTCTAAAATGTTTGATCTTTCATATGCTTGTGAAGTAGAATGTGAGGGAAATGATTAGAATGAATGCATTGAGTTTCTCTAAATACTAACATTAAATTGTACCAAAACTGTGTTTAGTTGATTCAAGCACTAGTCAGCCAAAATTGAAGTTAGAAACGGATAAGTTCACATCCATGAGATCATCCCCATATCCACAAACTTGTCCTAGAATGAAATAACAGTTAGATTCAAGCAGCAAATGGCTAAATGGAGGTGGATGCATAGATAGTTGTGATAAACAAATAGGTATAATGAATGTATAAGAGTGTATATAAATGGATAGGGTAGTGCTAAATGTCTCAGAATGTATATATAAGGATGACCCCAACTTCTCAAAATATCATGTCATTTGTCATTGTATACATATAATAAGACATTATCTCAAAATACACACAAAACTAAAATAAAAATGACATGGATATGCAAATTTTACCACTACAAAATGATATCAATTAATAATGACAAATATATACAATTTAAAAACAGGGCCAATTAAGAATTACAAAACAAATTTTAGAATGGTATCTTTTACAAAAAAAATAAAAATAAAAATGCAATGCCATCTACTATGAGAATGCTAAATCACCTTGTTTGGTCATGTCAAGGGATTGAGAAATTTAAAAAGTAACTTTATCCATAAGTATTGCTGGACACTTCTTATAACTCTTCATTTTGCAAGTACTCTGTCAAACATGTCCTCACATGTCATTTCACAGTGGTGACCAGCAATACCAGAATTACAGAATTATAATTGCAGACTTCGAAGTATTTTGTTGTTAGAATTACAGAATGATACCTTATCCTGTTGATGAATTTATCACAGTATAAATGAAAAAGAGATCGCAGAAAATAAAAACAGAATTTAGACAATATGTAAACATGAAGAACACAACGATTTATAGTGGTTCGCCAATTTGGCTACATCCACTTTGAAGCAGGGCAAAACTCTTTATTATCTCAGGTGTTCCAATTACAATCAGCAGCAGCATGATATCAACAATTATGTAATCAGCAATTACATTATTCAATATGGATATCAACAATTATGTAATCAGCAATTACATTATCCAATATAGATAAGTCTTCGAAAAGAAAGGAATGTGAAGAAACAATGTAATTGGAGGGAAAAGGCAAAGTGACCGTTGGGCTTCAACACCCAACACATCCGTCTTTGTGCACCATTTCAGCATTAGGAATTGGAATGAAGAAAGATCCTCCACTGAAGCTTCCCCATCATCCTTGTGTCTGCCATCTTCACTCGATTTATTTAAATCATCTTTTTGGAGATTCTCTTTCTGTTCAGTTCACTTTTGTTCTGTGACATGTTCTTCAAAAGCTACAGAAAGTGAATTTACGTGTCTATCTTATAGGTTTTCCCCTGTTATGGTTGAATCTGTAACCAATTGAGATCCATAAAATGATTGAAAATCACCAATCTTCAGCTGTGAAATCAATTTCCTCTTCAATTGGCAACCTGTCCTAGCTGCAACACTTGAATATAATAGAGTATGGAGGTTTAAATAACCTCCCTGATTCCATTCGCAACCTGTCACAGCTATGACCACTTGAACATAGAAGGGTGTATAAGTTTAAATAACCTCCCTGATTTTATTGGCAACCTGTCACAGCTACAACACTTGAACATAGAAGACCATAGAGGTTTAAATAACCTTCTTGATTCCATTGGCAACTTGTCACATCTGCAGCACTTGAAAATAGAAAGTTGTTGAGATTTAAATAACCTCCCTGATTCCATTGTCAACCTATCACAGCTACGGCACTTGAAAGTTGAACATAATAAGAAGTTTTAAAGGTTTAAATAACCTCCTTGATTCTATTGACAATCTATGCAGCTGCGGCATTTGAAAATAAAATATTGACATGGTTTAAATAACCTTCTTGATTCCATTGGCAAGCTACAAAACTTGAACACAGAAGGGTTTTGTCATTTCAATAACCTCCCTGATTCCATTGGCAACCAGCTGCAGCACTTGAACATGGTAGGGTGTATAGATTTAAATATCCTCCCTGATTCCATTGGCAATCTCTCACAGCTGCAGCACTTAGAACATAGAAGGGTGCAAAAAGTTTAAATTGATTCTATTGGCAACCTATCACAGCTGCAGCACTTGAACATAGAAGACTGGAGAAGTTTAAATAACCTTCCTGATTCAATTGGCAACCTGTCACATCTGCAGCACTTAAAAATAGAAAGTTGTAGAGGTTTAAATAACCTCCCTGATTCCATTGTCAAACTGTCACAACTGCAGCACTTGAACATAATAGGAAGTTTTAAAGGTTTAAATGACCTCCTTGATTCTATTGACAATCTATCGCAGCTGCAACACTATTGACATGGTTTAAATAACCTCCTTGATTACATTGGCAACCTGTCACAGCTGCAACGCTTGAACATAGAAGGGTTTTGACGTTTAAATAACTACTAATTCCATTGGCAACTTGTCACAGCTGCAACACTAGAACATGGTAGGGTGTATAGATTTAAATAACCTCCCTGATTCCATTGGCAACCTGTCACAGCTGGAACACTTGAACATAGAAGGGTGTAAAAGCTTAAATAACCTCCCTGATTCTATTGGCAACCTGTCACAGCTGCAGCACTTGAACATAGAAGACTGGAGAAGTTTAAATAACCTTCCTGATTCCATTAGCAGCCTGTCACATCTGCAGCACCTGAAAATAGAAAGTTGTAGAGGTTTAAATAACCTCCCTGATTCCATTGTCAACCTGTCACAACTGCAGCACTTGAACATTATAGGAAGTGTTAAAGGTTTAAATAACCTCCTTGATTCTATTAACAATCTATCGCAGCTGCAACACTCGAAAATAAAATATTGACATGGTTTAAATAACCCCGTTGATTACATTGGCAACCTGTCACAGCTGCAACGCTTGAACATAGAAGGGTTTGGATGTTTAAATAATCACTGATTCCATTGGAAACCTGTCACAGCTGCAACACTTGAACATGGTAGGCTGTATAAATTTAAATAACCTCCCTGATTCCATTGGCAACCTGTCACAGCTGCAACACTTGAACATAGAAGGGTGTAAAAGCTTAAATAACCTCCATGATTCTATTGGTAACCTGTCACAGCTGCACCCCTTGAACATAGAAGACTGGAGAAGTTTAAATAACCTTCCCAATTCCATTACCAACCTGTCAGATCTGTGGCACTTGAAAATAGAAAGTTGTAGAGGCTTAAATAACCTCCCCGATTTCATTGTCAACCTGTCACAACTGCAGCACTTGAACATAATAGGAAGTTTGAAAAGTTAAAATAACCTCCTTGATTCTATTGACAATCTATTGCATCTGTAACACTTGAAAAGAAAATATTGACATGGTTTAAACTTTAAATAACCTCCTTGATTACATTGGCAATCTGTCACAGTTGCAATGCTTGAACATAGAAGGGTTTGGATGTTTAAATAACCTCTCTGATTCCATTGGCAACCTGTCACAGCTGCAGCAGTTGAACATGGTAGGGTGTATAGATTTAAATAACCTCCCTGATTACATTGGCAATCAGTCACAGCTGCAGCACTTGAACATAGAAGGGTGTAAAAGCTTAAATAACCTCCCTGATTCTATTAGCAACCTGTCACAGCTTCAGCACTTGATCATAGAAGATTGGAGAGGTTTAAATAACCTTCCTGATGCAATTGGCAACCTGTCATATCTGTAGCACTTGAAAATAAAAAGTTGTAGAGGTTTAAATAACCTCTGTGACTCCAATGTCAGCCTATCACAACTGGAGCACTTGAACATAATAGGAAGTGTTAAAGGTTTAATAACCTCCTTGATTCTATTGACAATCTATTGCAGCTGCAGAACTTGAAAAATAAAATATTGTCATGGTTTAAATAACCTCCTTGATTCCACTTGCATCCTATCACAGCTGCAACACTTGAACATAGAAGGGTGTGGACGTTTAAATAATCTCCCTGATTCCATTGGCAACCTGTCACAGCTGCAACACTTGAACATGGTAGGCTGTATAGATTTAAATAACCTCACTGATTCCATTGGCAAACTGTCACAGCTGCAGCACTTGAACATAAAAGGGTGTAAAAGTTTAAATAACCTCCCTGATTCTATTGGAAACCTGTCACAGCTGCAGCAATTGTACATAGAAGACTGTAGAGGATTAAATAACCTTCCTGGTTCCATTGGCAACCTGTCACATCTGCAGCACTTGAAAATAGAAAGTTGTAGAGGTTTAAATAACCTCCCTGATTCCATTGTCAACCTGTCACAACTGCAGCACTTGAACATAATAGGAAGTTTTAAAGGTTTAAATAACCTCCTTGATTCTATTGACAATCTATCACAGCTGCAGTACTTGAAAATAAAATATTGTCATGGTTTAAATAACCTCCTTGATTACATTGGCAACCTGTCATAGCTGCAACGCTTGAACATAGAAGGGTTTGGACATTTAAATAACCTCTCTGATTCCATTGGCAACCTATCACAGCTGCAGCATTTGAACATGGTAGGGAGTATAGATTTAAATAACCTCCCTGATTCCATTGGCAACCTGTCACAGCTGCAGCACTTGAACATAGAAGGGTGTAAAAGCTTAAATAACCTCCCTGATTCTATTGGCAACCTGTGACAACTGGAGCACTTGAACATAGAAGATTGGAGAGGTATAAATAACCTTCCTGATTCCATTGGTAACCTGTCACATCTGCAGCACTTGAAAATAGAAAGTTATAGAGGTTGAAATAACCTCCCTGATTCCATTGTCAACCTGCCACAACTGCAGCACTTGAACATAATAGGAAGTTTTAAAGGTTTAAATAACCCCCTTGATTCTATTGACAATATATCGCAGCTGCAGCACTTGAAAATAAAATATTCTCATGGTGTAAATAACCTCCTTGATTCCATTAGCAACCTGTCACAGCTACAACACTTGAGCATAGAAAGGTGTGGGCATTTAAATAACCTCCCTGATTCCATTGGCAACTTGTTACATCTGCAGCACTTTAACATGGTAGTGTGTATAGATTCAAATAACCTCCCTGAATTCATTGGCAACCTGTCATAGCTGCAGCACTTGAACATAGAAGGATGTAAAAGTTCAAATTACCTCCCTGATTCTATTGGCAACCTGTCACAGCTGCAGCACTTGAACATAGAAGACTGTAGAGGTTTAAATAACCTTCATGATTCCATTGGCAACCTGTTACATCTGCAGCACTTGAAAATAAAAAGTTGTAGAGGTTTAAATAACCTCCTTGATTCCATTGTCAACCTGTCACAACTGCAGCACTTGAACATAATAGAAAGTTTTAAAGGTTTAAATAACCTCCTTGATTCTATTGACAATATATCGCAGCTGCAGTACTTGAAAATAAAATATTGTCATCGTTTAAATAGCCTCCCTGATTCCATTTGCAACTTGTCACAGCAGTAACACTTGAACATAGAAGGGTGTGGACGTTTAAATAACCTCCCTGATTCAGGGGCAACCTGTCATTGCTGCAGCACTTGAACATGGTGGGTGTATAGATTTAAATAACCTCCCTGATTTCATTGGCAACCTGTCACAGCTGCAGTACTTAACATAGGATGGTGTGAAGATTTAAATAACCTGCCTGATTCCATTGGGAACCTGTCACAACTGCCGCACTTGAAAATATAAAGTTCCACAGGTTTAAATAACCTCCCTGATTCCATTGTCAACCTGTCACAGCTGCAGCACTTGATCCGTCCCAATAAAATTTCTCAGAAATTACTGTGGTGGAGACTGGAAAATGCTGAAAATTGTCCCAATCATCATCTTCTACATTCTTCAGACCGTCATCCGATTTTACCATATGGGAGGTGGACATGTTTGAGTCCAACTGTGAAGGCATATCTATTTTAACTGCTGATTACTGCACAGTCAGTTTTGGAGAAAGCAATTGAATAGGGAGAGTAGTTGCCAAACTTGACGTGGTCTCTATCCTGTACAGGAAGAACAACTATTACATGCAGCTTGTGGCTACCAACACAATGCTCAATATATATATGATCTTATGGTATGTTCTTGCAACATTAAGAATAATACCAAAAAAACATTTGGTTCATGGTCTACACGACCAAAAAGTTGTCATACAATTTCCACAGATGTTTTACCACAATTGGAATACCAGATTTAGCTTAAAAAAATTAAACCGACATTCTATAGCTTTTTCTCTTCAATATTAAATTGAATAGCACAGCGAGTATTAATTAAATTTTTTCTTCAAAGGAAAAATACTAAATCATAAAGGAATTATATATTAAATGAGAGCCAAGCTTGAACTATACCTGTGAACTTTCTTCAGCCTCCTCAAAAGCAGACATAATTATTGTTTATAAAAGCAAATTTAGGACATCTTGTTGGGATTCACTAACCTCTAATAAAGTGTATATGAGCCAAAAGTTATAAACTTTCACCAACAAATGTTGCGTATCCATTGTTCATTTGCTGAGATCATGAAGCATCGACAAATTGTTGATGGCTTGAGATTGAAGATAGCAATGTGAACTCTGGCAAGCCGGATAGTGGTCTCAGTACTAAATACGAACGAATCTTCCTTTTCAAGCTCTTCCAAATCAAAAAACACCTGTATTCCCAACTCTTTAAGAGAATGTCCTAGAGAAAGGTTCCTTATTTTGCTGGTGAATTGAGGAAGAAGATGCCATATACGCAAAACAAGGTTGGGGTAGAAATTTTAAAACAAGACAAGTTGGTTTCGAGGCAGGGAAGAGTGAATTGGAGTCGAGCAGAGCGTGCATATAAATGTGGATGCCAAGATGTTTGACAACTTGTATAAGGAGCAGAAGCAACCAGAGAGAAGATTGTTTTGCTTCTTTTTCAAGCGCTGCATATGTTTGTTGCTGCCACTGTATCTACTGATTCAAGTTGTTTCCCTCCGCTCTGTGAGGGTGTTAAGTTGATTATAGCCATTGTATAAGTTTATTGAGGCCGATGATTTCTAGTATGTTTATTATTGAAATTGTTTTTTTAGTGTTTTCTGATAAAAAAAGAAAGCATCAATACATATTGATTGCAAGTTGAAAGTTTTTATTTGCGAAGTCAATAAGGGGAAAGAGTTTACTAATGCTAATACATGAAATACAATATTTGCTTCATGGGTGGTTCAGTTCGAGAAAGGTGTTAAGGGCAGTGATTGTTTCATTGGAGGTTCAGTTTGAGCAAGGTGTTAAGGGCAGTGATTGTTTTATTGGAGGTTCATTTTACAGAGTCTTATTTATAATCACGTTCATATTATTTATTGACCATATTATCTCTACAAATTAATTTATCTAAACATAACAAATGAAACATAATTAATATCTGAATGTTGGAGATAATATAAACTTTTATTCATGCAATTTTGTTATCGATAAATATTATTGAGAAAAGAACTTAATAGGTTACAAGATCAGTTCGAAAACACGCGATGTGTCTTCTTCTTACATTTCAACAAAGCAAACAAGTAAAACCAATATGTCCTTGAAAAAAGGAGTTGTGTCTTCCATTGTGTCGGAAAAGTAAAATGTTAATTCTAAGTCTATGGCCCAAAAATGCCACCAATCAAAGTCACAAAAGTATAAACTCATTGTGAAAGTTTGGGAATCTCATAAAACAAATAAGGGAAAATGTAGTCTTGGTTACAAGGGTTTTGTTTGCTCTTATGAACTCTAGAATATTCTAAATCCATAAAATTTGTATTACGGGGTCATATGAATAAATGCCATGTTGATTCTACATTTGTTGATGATTCTTGTGAAGTTAAAAAATATAAGCAACCAAAAGCAATATGTACTAAGTCCAATCATGTCCAATTTTGTTCTCATTGTGGACGTCAAGGTTATCTTTCTAGTGTTTGATGTGATCAACATACTCATGATTCCATTCATTATTTTCAAAAGAAAGCACAAAATCCTATGTTATGTGTTGCTAATCCTTTGTTTGAAATAGTTCCAGAGAAGACATCAAATGCTTCTATAGATATTGCAATTGTGACATCTTTGACAAGAATTCAGCCAGATGCTAAAAATAAGGTTATGTTGTTGAAGATACTATTGGTGATGATAAGAATGATTTTTCCAAGTAATGTGATTGTGTTGAGTATGTTGGCTATGCAATTTATGATGATTATGATTATTTTGGTCCTTACTAATGTATTCCAATTATTTGAGGCTATGGGGATTTAGATGTTGCCTCTTATTCAATATAGTAAATGCTCTCTACTATTATTCCATCAAGCAAACCAAGTTGTTGGTATTTTCCTCTCTCATCTACCAACAAGGGGGAATCTCGTGTATATTTTAGATTCGAGCAGAGACTTCATATATTTTTGACACCTTGTGATTGGTGTGGTAATTACACTTCAATATTATATATTGCACCCAATGTGTGCTATTTCATATATTATTTTCAAGTGATTGCACCCAATGTGTGATATTTTAGATATTATTTTTAATGATAACACAAAGTTTCCTTAGATTGATAGTTGATGACTACTCATATTGACCACTAAAGGCTAGTCATTTTTTAAAATTGCAACATCATGGAGAAAACAAATCCCAGTTTGAGACATATCAAAGTAAGAGGCTCATTATCAAAATTTGAGACGTATCAAAGCAACATGCTTGTTATCAAAAGTTGAGACATGTCAAAGCAACAAGTTCAACATCAAACTTTGAACCTTGTCAAGGTAACATCTACTTAGTTCAAACAAATTTAAGACCTGTCATAGTAATAGAGTTTTTAAAGAAGCTTCAGATCATCTAGCAAATGTTCTCACCAAAGTGCTTGTCTGAGAGAAGTTTGAGCAATTCAAAATACTATATAGTTTCATGACAACCCCTTCATATTAAGGAGGGATGTCAATGTGTTACTCATCAAAATTAACACATTTGTAAATGTTGTAAACTATTTTTCAGTTTAGATAGTTATATGATAGTTAAACTATTATTCTACCTATAAAATAAGAATGTAGACATTTCTATAAAATACAGAATTGATGCAGTGAAATATATTTCTATTTTTTCTTTCCTAAACTTAACACTATAATAATCGTGCTAAAAACTTAGAAACATGCATCCAATATTGTTTACAAGAGGAAATATTACAAACCAATACATTGTGTTGACAATAGAGCTGCAATGTCTCCCATAAATGCAGCAACCATGGAGATAGAAGGTCCCATTGGAGGTAGAACAACACTTCTATAACTTGCATAGAACGAAATTGATGCCACTTGGTGTCTACTTCTGTGGAGCAGAGTAAGCATGTCAAGCTTAAAACGACTACAAAAATTAATGAGACTTTATTGAAATCCTTCATGCAATTCTATATTCAAAGAATAGCATGTACTTAATCATTCAAAAGAATAGAATGTATTTTTACCCCTCTTTTTTGGATTGAATATTTTATAGTTTTACCCCTCTTTTAGTCAAAAAGAATGGAATTTATTTATTCATTCACTTCCCAAGTATTTGATGAAAGAAACAAAGTAACTTTAAGAGAGAAGCTTCTAAAAGGGGCTATCCTCCAAACCTCAAAGTCCCACACTCATTAGAGTGACAGACCAGCTATATGTGACAAAAAGAATAAGAAGGATGTAGTTTTGTATGAGGAGGCAAACAACAAACCTCAAAGCTTAGCTGACAAGCAAGTCTCCCAACTATTTGTAATGAAGAAGCAACTAGAACACTGTATCTTGGAAAAATAGATTCTGCACTGTAATAAAATTATTTGGTCCACTTCAAGATTTAATTAAACCACTTCTCATTATATCATATGCACTTGCAGTCACACGCTACAAAATTACATACAAAGAAAATATTTTATTGAAACAGTTGGATCATCATTTATACACCAATTAGAACAAAGGGTTAAAACTCAAAACATATTAATTTATACAAAATATATATCTTGGAAATTGGGAAAGATAAATCATGAAGCACAAAAAGAAAAATTTAAGTCCTAAGTAGTGCACGTGACAATCAAATAATTATGCTTTCAAAATAATCATGACACACAGCTCAGTTATAGTAAGAACAAAGCTTCCATCCATGAAGTATTCATCTGTAGAAAATTTGGTAACTTTTTCATTTAAAATACATGCAATTAATTAGAAGTTAGGCCATCTGAATATGGTCTCCTAACAAATAGCAATATCTAAAGAAGAAAGCAAGAACAAAAATAAGATATCGCATTTCGAGGCTTACAAAATTGGGAAGTATTCTCCATCCAAATAGAAATTATCAACCAAGAAACATGCACGGTCAGATAAACCTAGTGAAAATAAAAAAAAAAAAATTAATGAGATTCACAATGCTAAAGACAATTTGAACAAAACAATGGATATATGGTAAACTTAATGAGATGCAATTTCCTACTTTCTTTAAAGCATTTCATTTCTCATAAAGATAATTTTGATCCCCAATTCGCACTCCATGCATCGAATGATAATAAATTTTCATATATCATAAAATAGGAGAATATTGGAACAAAAGGGGTACAATTGAGATGGATATTTTGACCATATTTTTTTGACTTGATGAGGTGATAAACAAATTTCCTTTGCAGTCATGAATGATATTTTTAAAGGAAATTTTAATGGTAATTGCCATTGTTGAGCTTACAATGCCGTAGCTGAGATTGAAGTTAATTTTTCAGGCAGGAATGCCCCCTCTTTCTTGAGATTTCTGAAGATTGTATATTGTTATCCTCTACATGAAAATGTAAATTTTATTTGTACCTACAAAGTGAAGAATGCCCTTATCTATAATGAACAACATCAAAAGATGCACAACACCAAAAGTTGTTCCTACAGTGCAAGAGATAAATTATTCCCACCTTCATTAGGTTCATACTCATCTTTTGGAGAAGTATAATGTGCATCACTTTTAAAAGTTAGATTATGTCAGTAAAATTAGAAAGAAAGACAAGTTTATCTCAAGGAAAGTTTATCTTTTGGAAAGATAAAGGAATTAAAACAAAGTCTTATCTTTAAAAAATCTTATCTTTTGGAAAAGATAAAGATTTAAAAGCAAATAAAATAAAGCTGGATTTTTTCTATGTGCAACATAGGTTGAAAATTTATTTATATCTTGTTGCCTTGAAGCCTAAGTCATATTGTAATGAATTGTAATTGAAGAGCAGCATCTGTGTAAAAGTTGTCATCAGTTTCTTTGAGCAATAAGATTACCAATACTTTGCCCCATGGATATTTCCTTGGTACATTGTCAAGGTTTTACCACGTAAAACTATATCTTGTTAATTATTCTCTTATTCTATTTAATTTCCTTCTGTATTTCTTTGCAACTAGTTTGTGCTACAAGATTATTCGTTTTCTAGGTTTTATGTTTCTGTTTACACAAGTGGTATCATAGTAGTTATTTTGCAACATCTATGTTAGGACTTGGTTTTTTTTTTGTAGCATCAAATGGAAAATGTTTTGAATGCAAGGTTCAAGGTGATAAATTCAATGGGAAGAATAATTTGGAGTTATGGAAGCTCAAGATGTGTGGTTTGTTGGTGTAACAAGGATTGCACAAAGCATTGGTTGGAAAATTAAAGAAATACACAAATATGACTGATGAAGATTGGGAGGATCTTGACACAAGAGCTTTGAGCACAATTCAGTTGTGTTTAGTAGATGATGTTCTTGTTAATATTTTTGGAGAGCATACAACAGTAGGCTTATGGAATAAAATGGAGAGTCTTTATATGACAAATTCCTTGACAAATCGGATCTACTTGAAGAGGAAGCTATATAGTTTGTGAATAAAGGAAGGTATAAAAATTGCTAATCATTTAAATATTTTCAATACTCTTATATGCCAATTATCTAGTATGGGTGTAAAAGTCAAAGATGAAGACAAGGCAGTTACGTTATTGTGTTCATTGCCTAAATCCTAGAATCACTTAGTCACTTCTATTAGCTTTAGCATAATTGACACCCTTGAATTTGATTCTATTGTGGAAACTTTGTTGTCTAAAGAGGTGCGGAGGAAATCTAACATAGAAACCTCCACATCAGAAGCAATGGTGGTTAGAGGCCGATCCGCAGAAAAGGGGGAAGATTTGAGAGGTACATCTAGATCTAAATCAAAAGGAAAAAAGGGTAAAGGAAAATGTTGGTACTACAATAAATCAAGGCATCTCAAAAAAAATTGTTGGGAGAGAAAAGAAGACAATAGTGACTACAAAAAGGAAGCAAATCTAATTGAGACAAGTTCAGGTACATTTGATGAAGTTTTATCTATTTGTAATTCTTTATAGCATCATGAAGAATGGTTGTTAGATTTTGATGCTTCTAATCACATGTGTCCACATAGGAATTGGTTTTCTTCTTACAAAGCTATTAATGGAGATGTTGTTCTTATGGGAAATAATGTTTCTTGTAAGATTATCGAGATTATGAGCATTAAGATTAAAAAATTTGATGGTATTGAGAGAACTTTAATAGAAGTAAGACATGTGCTTGGACTCAAAAAGAATTTAATTTCTTTGGGAGTTCTGGATTCTAAAGGTTATAAATTTACAAGTCAAGGTGGATCAATGAAAGTGTCCAAGGGCATTTTGGTGGTCATGAAGGATACAAATGTTAGAAACCTTTACAAGCTAGAAGGGCGTACAATAATAAATGAAGTGGCAGTGGTATTTGAGGAATAAAATGAATATACTTGTTTATGGTATCAGCGACTGGGTCATATGAGTGAGAAAGGGTTGAAGGTACTATTAAACTATAAGTTACTTCCAATTTTAAAATCTTTGAATTTGAATTTCTACAAGTATTGTGTTTATGGGAAACAATCTAGACAAAAGTTTAAAGCAGGGAGTCATATAAGAAAGGGTATTCTAGATTACATTCATTCAGGTGTTTTGGGGTGTTTTAAATTAGACCCCAAATCTAAGAAATATAGCTTTGTTGGTTATGGTGATAGAATTAAGGGATATAGATTGTGAGATCCTACTACTCACAAAATCATCATTAGTAGAGATGTATTTGATGAATCTCCTCTCATAAAATTAGACATAGTAGAAGTTAAAAATCTATAGGAGTTAGATGTTAAAACAATGTTTCTATATGGAGATTTGGGTGATGAGATATATATGGAAAAACCAGAAAGGTTTGTTCAAGATTGCAACAGGAAATTTGTTTGCAAAATCAAAACAAAATCATTGTATGGCTTGAAGCAATCTCCCAGGAATTTGTCCAAGAAGATTGATTCATTCATGGAGAGCCAAAATTTTACAACGAGTGAGTGTGATCATTGTGTTTACTTTAAAAGTTTGAAAAATGGTTTATTCATTATCTTTGTGTTATATGTTGACGATATGCTTGTAGCAATCAAAAGCATGGTTGAGATCAATGGGTTAAAGGCTTAGATGGCTATGAATTTTGATATGAAGGATCTAGGAGTAGCAAAACAAATTTTGGGCATGGAAATACATAGAGAGAGGGAACATGGTAAGCTTTGGTTATCGCAGCAAAGGTACGTGGAGAAGATCCTCATAAGATTTCGTATGAAGAATGTGAGATCAGTAAATATCTCTTTAGCTTTCCATTTTAAGCTTTCTTCAAGTTTATGTCCTAGTAATAAAGAAGAAAAGGATTATATGTCTTGTGTACCGTATGCTAATACAATAGGAAGTTAAATGCATGAGATGGTATGTACAAGACCATATATTTCACATGCAATTGGTGTTGTTAGTAGATAGATGGAAAATCTAAGTAAAAGGCATTAGGAAATAGTGAAATGGGTGCTTTAGTATCTTAGAGGCACAAGTGATTATTGTATCACCTTTGATGGTTGTAGTGGTTTAATTTGTGGTTATGTTGATTCAGATTTTGTAGGTGATTTGGATAGAAGGAGATCTACATTAGGTTATTTCTTTACTCAGATTGCAAGAGGACCTATTTATTGGATGCCAAAGCTTCAAGAAACAGTGGCTTTATCCACTACTAAGGAAGAATATATAGTTGTCTCACATGCTTCCAAAGAGGCAATTTGGTTGAAGGGTCTTTTCGGTGAGTTTGGAAAAGTACAAGACAAGGTGATTGTATTTTGTGATAGTCCAATTGCTATACATTTAACAAAAAATCAAGCTTATCACAGTAGGACTAAGCATGTTGTGATTAAATATAATTTTGTCAGATAGGTTATTGATGGAGGTGGAGTAGCTCTTGAGAAAGTTCATACACTAGAAAATTATGCAAACATGTTTACAAAACTAGTACAGTTAGAGAAGCTAAAGTGGAGTTTGACTTCTCTTGGCTTGTAGAAAAGGTTATGAATGGGAATGGGCACTTGGGTGATCCCATTAAACTAGTTTACAATTCTGTAAAGGAAAATTGCAAAAAATGCCCCCATGAAGAAAATTTTGGGTTTGAGACTTAGTTTTTAGGGTTTTACATTTTCGTTTACACAACATTAAGGAGCAATTTACTCATGCAAATAGTGTTTTAGAGCAATGTAAAGGTGGATCTACATAGCAATGTTCTACATGAGGCCATTTTTTTATAATAAAAAGGTCAAATGTGGTTCTATGAAGTCTTGGGTTTAGAAAATATTTTAGTCTCATAATAAGAGGGATTTCTAAATTGATTAAAATATATTTCACTCTCTTGTTCTCCACTTTGACATCCAAAATTTCAAAGTGCATCCAAACTTCCTTTAGATGTTAGTATTCTACATGGACATCTTACATCCGTTTTTCACCTCTAGTTCTTCCTCAAACTTTTGTATTTATTCCACATTCAACTTTGAACTCAGTAGATCTTCCCAAAAATGCCACTAATGTCATATTGACTATTTCAATTACAAGATTAGTCTTTTCCACACATAAAACCTTATTTATCCCAAGGAAATGAATTTAAATTCAAAATCAATAGTGTATGATGAAGAACACCATTCCTCCATTAATGCGATCTTTGAGTTCTTTATGTAATTGGTATCCACACAAGCTCCAAGCTTCCATTTCACTAGATTTTAAGGGATTTCAAATTGTTTTACACATGAAATTATGACATCTAGTTCTTAGTCAAATTCCCATGAGATTTAAGTGACAAAACACAAGGTTAAAAATATCAATTCACTTATCATCCAAGCAATCAATCATTACTCATTTTCACATGATTGTAAGTACCAAAGAGCTTCTAGGGTTCCTAGTCCTCCAAGTCTAGTTGCCATTTGAGCAATTCATTTTGTAAATCACAATGAGGTAGCTAATGTACATAATAGATATTTGTAATAAAATTCCTCCTTATCCATTTATATATCTTTAGGGAAACTTCTAAGCAATGAAGTGTGATAGGTTATTCTTAGCTTGGGGTTTTCTCTTGTCACATTTGTTGGTATATAAATGTAATAGTGACTGGATAAATTTCACAACATTCTAAATCATTATAATGGTTTGTTCAATATTACATATAGATTTATCAAGTTTGGAGAGGGACAATTAAACATGTTCAATTATCAACTTATCATATCTATTTTTTTATTTCTATGTGTTGTTTCTTTTAGGAACTATGACTATGTAACCCACTACAAGGTGCCCATTGGTCATAGAAATAATGATCACCATATATGTGAAATGAAAAGTATAATTCACTAGAGTAGTGTAAGATTAATAATAGTCTATGTGCATTTCATAATTTAGTATTATTCCTAGGGAAACATCTCCAATGAGCTTCAAGAGATTTTACCCTTAAAGAATCATACATCTTGCATGTTGTCATTAGCTTAATAGAGGTTATATGTGCAATAGGTCAATCCTTGGTCTTTGATATTTTTGGGGCTAGGCATATAGTAGATACTATTGCAAGTTTGTTTATTCATCTATCTATAGTTGTGATCAATCCTATTAAGGATAACTCTAGGAGCACCCTCTTGGGTTCAACCAAGCCCAAAGTGAAGGAGAAATTATCCACTCCTAACAACAACATATCATCATTCATTCTTTGTTGATTTTGATTCACTCATCTTTGTGAATGGTATTTCCCTAGCTTTGAGGATTGATTCCTCTAAAAGAGTGAGCAACGATTTCAAAACCCAACATACCTTAGGTATTCTAAAGCGCTCATTTTGGAATAGGCTAGAAGAATACAAGCAAAGATAATCAAATTTGGATTTATACTCACCCCTTGCATTTTCTTAAATGTTTCCAATGTCTATTCAACAAACCCATTTTTTACATATAATGCAATAATTATAGTCCATGAGACCAAATCTCTTTGGGGCATATTGGAAAAGAATTTATTTTATTGTGTATTCTTCAACACTTTTTTGATATCAACATAAATTAGTGGCCCAATGACCTAGACCACACCACTTGGAGGAAATAATCTCAGAAGGATGATTCTTGGAGATAGAGCAAGCCCTAAAAGAATCTATTTGTGCTTGATCCACCCCATGATTGGCATATGATTAAAATTGTCTATATCTTTCAATGGTTTAAATGTTCAATTTATGCCCAAGGACCTAAAACATTTACATAAATCCTTGAGAAATTTTACACTAACCCAAGCTAGTGGGAAGGCACT
The DNA here is from genome assembly GCA_007258455.2 of Sequoia sempervirens. Classification (NCBI taxonomy): domain Eukaryota; kingdom Viridiplantae; phylum Streptophyta; class Pinopsida; order Cupressales; family Cupressaceae; genus Sequoia; species Sequoia sempervirens. Next base: position 1,015,901,921 of record VDFB02281492.1, on the reverse strand, counting down.
TATAGAGGACATGGAGTTAGGTCTAGTTCTTTAATATGGTTACACTTTCAACCTAAGTACCTCAAGGTACCCCAATGGCAATACATAGGAGTGGGCACTTGTCTATGCATTTCCATAAATCTGACCCTTATCTTTAGGTTTTGTATGGCCACTACAAGGGAGACCCTACTTAGTGGGATTTAAACTTGGGTTTATGTTGTGAAATTTAGACTTTCCCCACCATTGGACCCAAACCTGATGGGCTACAATTTTTTACATTTTAAATAAATATCTATTAAGGAATTTATAACTAAAACATTTGACAAAACCCCCCCTTAGTTATGATTTAATGAATGTGGATTTCATCTCTTATATTAGTTGGACTTAGACTCATTTTCAAAATTTCTTTGGGATCCTATATCACTAAACTACCATAATAAAATTTGATTATTATGGGTAAAGAAATTATATCATCGCATTCTAGATTTACACCAACCCATTGGATTTTCTCAGAAGTTTTCAATGCCTATTCAACAAACCTAATTTCACATATATTACAATTTTTGTAGTCTGTGAGACCACATCTATTTGAGGAATACTATCAAATAATTGAATTTCCTTATTTATTATTTGAAAAAAAATTTATATCAAAGTGAATTAGTGGCCCAATGATTTAGACTACACCACTTGGAGGCAATAATCTTGTAGGGATAGTTTTCATAAACAAGGTGAGCCCCTATAAACTCTAGTTGTGCCTAAAATGCCCCATGCTTAGCACAATATTTAAAGTTGGTTTCCTACAAGAATTATTTATATATTTTCAACAACTCAATTGTTCAATCTATTCCCAAGGATCTAAAAATTTGGGGTAAATTCTCAAGAAAGTTTATACAACCTTGAATTAGTGGGGGAGAACTTATAGAATAAATGGAGATGGGCTCGGTTGATTAATATGTTTACACTTGACCTGACCTCAATATTCCCCCATGGTCAAACATAGTGTGTTCCGTGCATTACCATAAGTGTGACCCATAGCTCAACATGCCCTATGGTCATTGCAGGGGAACCCTTATCTCATGGGATTTGAATATAGTCAATGGCATGAAAATCCTTAGTCCCCAACATTAGACCTAAACTTGTTCTATTATATTCTTCAATATTTTCAATACATATCTACAATGACATTTACAACTAGAACATTTTGATAAAAGACTGCTCTCAATTATGCTTTCATCAATGTTGATGCATTAGTTGGCCTAGACTCATTTGCAAGCTTTCTTTGGGATCCTATATTAGAAAAGATCATATGTAAACTAAAATAAAATTTGATTTGTTATGGGAAAAGAAAGATATCATCATAAAAAGATTTTTCATTTTATTTTATGATAATAATTAGCTTACTATCCCTAATTCATGGGTACTAGTTAAAAACTAATATGAAAAATGAATCTTAAAGAGAAACTAAAAAAGGATTTTCTATTCACTAAAACAATCAAATTAGTGCCAACCAAGCATGGCACACTTTAGTTCTTGCACACCATAGAAGCAAAGAATCCATAAAATGATTCAATATCTTACAAGCATTTTTACATTGCAATTGTCACTTATAGATCTTAATTAGATATTTATTTGATAAAAAAGATGGATACAAGTTAGATGAAAAAAGTAATCAATAGGCATTTGGGTGAGTAATGCCAAAAACTACTTGTGTTAGTGGATTACAGTCACATAAAACATCTATAAAATTTGTGTTTAGGTTAAAAATAAAGAATGCAACTGCAAGGGCATTTAGCAAAAGGACAACACTAGAGAAATTGATAATTGTCCTATTGCAAGTTCCCAGAAACACAAATGAAAATCCATGGAAATTTTTGTTGGTAATCAATCCTAAAATCTAAATAAAATTGGAAAACTAACCAATTCCCATGAAAAATCAAATCGTGGGAATTGGAAGCTAAAAGATATGGATGTAGATTGCATGTTAGGATCCTTAGATCCCAATAACCTAGATAAGGAGCACACATGTACATAGCTCAATAGATCCATGATAACTTTTGGGTTGTCTAGTCTAAAGTGATCACCACAATAATACCAAAAAAAAATTATGGATAAAAGTTGCATTACAATGTCCATTTTGATATTCTTTAATAAGAGTAGTTTTTTTTTTTTTTGGGTATAAAATGGGGCATAAATTAGTCATTAAGGGTATAGTTCCTACCATTATTTTTATAGTACTACATTGAATATTTTATTCTCTATGAGTGGTGTAGTTCCTATCATTATTTGTATAGTACTAATTCCTTTTGTCTATTTTCTATTAAGAGATAATGTCCTTGTATATGGGGCAATTGACTTTTTCACATTGCACTTTTGTCTTGGAAGATTTTTTGAATAAAAAATTAGTACTAAATGTTCAAACCACTTTACCATGATAAAAATAAATAAAAGAATATTTAAAAATCAATTCATGAATTATTGTAGCTGTCATAAGGAAATAACAAATTTTCCATTGGGGAACAAATCATAAACAAGGGGAAAATGATCAAGCATCTATATCTTCAAATCTATTAACTTGCTCTACTAGCCTTGGTCTATGAGAGTAGAATTGAAATAAATTTAACATTTTCATACTTTCTATTTCATAATCTAATAATAATAGAGAGCAAGTTTCTCATGTCCCAAGAAAACTGGTATTTGAGCTCAACATAGCCATCACAAAGATAAACTTTACAAAATAAAGACTATATTTTTAGATGATTCAACTAAGGAGTATTAGCAACAAAGTTAATATTACAATGACAAAAAATACACCGTTATATAATGAAGATTTGTTAGTACATAAATGTTTTTTTTAAATCTTTATATAAACCATAAAAGATTGACGGTACATAAATTGTATTTCATTAAAACCAAAAATACATGACATTCAAATATGTGGTTCAACATTTTTTTCTTTAATATTATTTTTAACCACTACAATGAAAGAGTAAATTTACATAACAAAATCTACCATCTTTATTATTTAAATCGTTGAATTCTCAAACCAATTTCTATGAGGCGAAGTACTTTTCATCCATCTTATATAATCTTGAAAGTTATGTCTCAAGGAAGTGGATTACGTTGTGTTTTAATGTTTTTTCTACCATTAACTAGTGGGGAGAGGAGAGGGACAAAATTTTTGGTTTTACCTAGCCTTTTTTTGTTGACATTTTCATCTTTTCCTACCCTTACAACTCATTTTCTATTGTTTCATCTCGATGTATCCTCCATTTATTTGACTCAATTCCTCCCTACAATCAATGCCTCTATTTTAGAATTTTCAAATACCTCTTTCTAATTCTATGCAACATTTGTGTCCATTCAAATACCTCTTTCTAATTCTATGCATCAACAAAGGGTATCTATGGTTTTGGGAAAAATGGGAGTGAGTGGGAGTGTGAGCGGGTGGAGTTTTCTTTTTCAATTCAATAATATTGATATCATTCTTATTCAAATGATCATGTAAGATAGAAAATACAAATTATGTTAACAAGAAGAAAAAATGAGGAGCATTGGTTTATGTTCTTGTCTCTAAGTTATCTCTTGAAGAAAACAACTAATATATTTTTTGTCTTTTTTGTGATTGGTTTAAATAAATAAAGATGATGTTAATGTTCTTCATATTTACATCAAAATTTCCCCTCAAAAATTATGCATGTGTAATTGTGACTATATACAAATTTTTATTAATATAATTTTATGTTCATACAACTAAATATAATATGATCTCTTATAAAATGCAACCATTACATTAATGTGGTTTCATATTCTTATAATGCATGTTGTGCTTGTTATCTACATGTTTTGGTCAACTGATCTATATCCAGTGTTTATATTATACATAATGTGTTCTTATTGTAGACTAGTAGATTGCAATAATAAACAAGCATTGAGATTTTAAATGCATTCAAAAAAATTGCACCTATCAATGAATATATTAGAAAAAAAATTAAACTATCCATTCTAGCATGTGTATAGCAAAAATAATCAATAGTGGCATGGTTAAGTTGTGGTGTTATTGTTTTTGCCATCAAGGTTCAAACCCTACTGGGGTGTTACTATTGAATATTTATATTGGGGATGAGGTCCCCCATTTGTGACCTCATTGGTTCATAGCTCCAAGACAAAAGTGTTTACCCTCTTTAAAGTACAAATTCTACCAAGTATTACACATAATGACATTGTAAAAAATATGTAGGGCTATATATATTTGTGTCTATTAGTCATGTGATAGCACCACTAGGCATTATTAGTAGTTCATATAAATTTATACAAAATAGTTCAAATATTAGAAAAGTGGATACTAAAGTTAGCTAAAATAATTATGCCTAGAGGTATTTAATAGATTGTATTGGCTTGATTGTGTTAATAGAAACTCCAATAGCTCTTTAATTAAAAAATAGCACTTCACTTAAAAATTGAAGTAATGTGAAAATAATATAGTTTTGAGCTCATTTATGTATACATACATCTAAATGATAATTATATAAAAAAATGTAAAGAATTTGTTTTCTTTAAATTTTAAAAATTTGTGTATGATTTCTATGATTTATTCTACAATTGAAAAATAAAACAGATGTCTAATAAAAAATAAAAGTATATAATATCTAAAATAAAACAATTTTTTAGTAAAAATTAAAATAATAAAAAATATTAGTTTAAATTAATATTAAAAATTAATATTCATATACAAAATATAGTAAAATAAAAATACTTTCTTTATATTAATTTAAATTAAAAGAACATATAAACTTATTCGAATTTTAATATATGTAAAATCTTTATAATTTATGTACAAATTTTTAAATAACTTAAAATTATATCTAAATTTAAATGTAACATTTCCATTTAAATCTAATTTACTCTCCCGTATTTCTTTTCATAGAAATAGATTAAAGGAAAAAAAGCTTACCATTGATCATCATAAAAGTGGTGAAGTTTACTCTCCAAACTTAAGCGCATCTCTGAAACACATCAACCAACAGAAATGCGTCAAATTCAAAAAGTAAAAAGTGCATATTAATTCTCCTGCCAATAAGAAATTAACACTACTCATAAACTTGCCCAACTCACCTTCAATAACGCTTATACGCTCGATTGTCGGTTGTGAATGTTATCAGGGAGGTTATTTAATTTACTACACCATGCTGCAGCTGTGATAGGTTGCCAATGCTATCAGGGAGGTAATTTAATTTACTACACTCTCTCAAGTCTAAATGCTGCAGCTGTGATAGGTTGCCAATGCTATCAGGGAGGTTATTTAATTTACTACACCATCTCAAGTCTAAATGTTGCAGCTGTGATAGGTTGCCAATGCTATCAGGAAGGTTATTTAATTTACTACACCCTTTCAAGTATAAATGCTGCAGCTGTGATAGGTTGCCAATGCTATCAGGGAGGTTATTTAATTCATACACCATCCCAAGTCTAAATGCTGCAGCTGTGATAGGTTGCCAATGCTATCAGGGAGGTTATTTAATTTACTACACCCTCTCAAGTCTAAATGCTGCAGCTGTGATAGGTTGCCAATGCTATCAGGGAGGTTATTTAATTTACTACACCATCTCAAGTCTAAATGCTGCAGCTGTGATAGGTTGCCAATGCTATCAGGGAGGTTATTTAATTTACTACACCATCCCAAGTCTAAATGCTGCAGCTGTGATAGGTTGCCAATGCTATCAGGGAGGTTATTTAATTTACTACACCATCCCAAGTCTAAATGCTGCAGCTGTGATAGGTTGCCAATGCTATCAGGGAGGTTATTTAATTTACTACACCATTCAAGTCTAAATGCTGCAGCTGTGATAGGTTGCCAATGCTATCAGGGAGGTTATTTAATTTACTACACCATCTCAAGTCTAAATGCTGCAGCTGTGATAGGTTGCCAATGCTATCAGGGAGGTTATTTAATTCACTACAGTATCCCAAGTCTAGATGCTGCAGCTGTGATAGGTTGCAAATGCTATCAGGGAGGTTATTTAATTTACTACACCCTTTCAAGTATAAATGCTGCAGCTGTGATAGGTTGCCAATGCTATCAGGGAGGTTATTTAATTCATCACACCCTCTCAAGTCTAAATGCTGCAGCTGTGATAGGTTGCCAATGCTATCAGGGAGGTTATTTAATTTACTACACCATCTCAAGTTTAAATGCTGCAACTGTGATAGGTTGTCAATGCTATCAGGGAGGTTATTTAATTCACCACACTTATACAAGTCTAAATGCTGCAGCTGTGATAGGTTGCCAATGCTATCAGGGAGGTTATTTAATTTACTACACCATCTCAAGTCTAAATGCTGCAGCTGTGATAGGTTGCCAATGCTATCAGGGAGGTTATTTAATTTACTACACCCTTTCAAGTATAAATGCTGCAGCTGTGATAGGTTGCCAATGCTATCAGGGAGGTTATTTAATTTACTACACCATCTCAAGTCTAAATGCTGCAGCTGTGATAGGTTGCCAATGCTATCAGGGAGGTTATTTAATTTACTACACCCTCTCAAGTCTAAATGCTGCAGCTGTGATAGGTTGCCAATGCTATCAGGGAGGTTATTTAATTTACTACACCTGCCAAGTCTAAATGCTGCAGCTGTGATAGGTTGCCAATGCTATCAGGGAGGTTATTTAATTTACTACACCCTGTCAAGTCTAAATGCTGCAGCTGTGATAGGTTGCCAATGCTATCAGGGAGGGTATTTAATTCACAACACCAACTCAAGTCTAAATGCTGCAGCTGTGATAGGTTGCCAATGCTATCAGGGAGGTTATTTAATTTACTTCTGCGTACTTGCATTATCCTCAATTGCGAAATGTTACCCACAAGACTGAAGTGAAATGGCTCCTGTATTGCACATTCGTCCAACCTTAACCATATCAAACTTGAAGGAAGCTGCATGGCTGGCGTGTCAATGATCAGATTCTTCAAGTGATGAAATTGAAGACCAGGTCTGCACAGCGTTTCAAGCCTTTGCGAATCACCTCCATTGAGTCGAAGGCGAGTGAAATTAATGTTGTTGGTTAAGGTGCTTAAATGAACTGCATCCCACACTCGGGTACCCACTTCTTCAGCGATGGTTCGCCCCATATCTCGTAAATGGTCATGCATATCAAACACACCTTTGTCATCAACCTTTATCAGTAATTTCAGGGAAAGATTAGATATAGCTGTGTGTACCATCTTGTACAAAGATTTCCAGAATACAATGGGCAATGCTTTGTGTTCTCCAACGAAGAAGCAAGCGATGTCCAAAAATATTTCTTTTTCCTCTGCACTAAGAGCATTGTAACTGATTTTGAGTCTTTCCTGAATATTTGGGTTTAGAATAATGTTGTCAATAGCTTCCGTCCAACACGCTCTGTCATCATGCTTATCGTACAAAAAGGCTCCAATCACTTCGAGTGAAAGAGGATGCCCCTTACAAGCTTCCACTATTCTATTGGACAGATCTTCGTGAGTGGGGCTTGGAGATGGTCTCAGAAAAGCGTGCCAACTAAATAACTGGAGACTTTCATTTATCTGCAATCCAGTTATTTCGTGGATGTATTCAGATGAGACCCCTGCCACACGTAGAATGTGTTTGTCTCTAGAAGTAATGATAACTCTGCTACCAGGAGCCAACCAATCCCCAACCAAAGCATTTGATTGCACCTCAGCATCCACATCATCTAAAATAAGAAGCACACTTTTTCCTCTCAGACGATCCCTGAACAAAGTTATGCCCTCATCGACACTCGGCACTTCTCCATCATACTTGCATATATCTTGAAGAATTTTTTTCTGCAATTTTGTGAGGCACGTGGAGTCTGGAGCAGTGGCGCGGACATTAAATAGAAAAGAAGCAGCGTCAAAATGAGCATAAACATCGTTGTAGAGGGCCTTGGCAATTGTGGTCTTGCCAATACCACCAATACCACATAATCCAGCTTTAACCACACCTCCCTCTGAATTGAGTTTAAATTTGTGAATGAGATCGTGGGTGAGGGTTTCCATTCCGACAGGATGCTTGGCAACCTCTAACGGCACCCTGTCCAATGTCTTAATCACGTCATTCACCACCCTTTTCACTAGCTGAGCTTCCAAGCTGCAAATTAATGTTCACAAACGACCAGTGCAGTCAATAGAAATTGCAAAAGTACTAATTATTCTCCTCATTCTACTTATACGAAGAGTTGCAAGAAAAGATCGCAAAATGATAAAATTATTGTATATTAGTAGATTTGAATTATTTTATTTGTTCAAGTATTATTTTATTTTATTTCATTTATACTGTTTATTAAAGAGTCATTTTTTTTTTAATCTTTTTAAAATTTAAGAAATTATTTTAGATCAATTTAAAATTATTATTATTTATTTATATATGATTTCTTATTTAATTAAGAATTAATTTATTTTACTTTAGATTTTTATAAGAATTATTTAGGTTGTTTAAAAAGTTATTTTTATTTATTTTAGATATAGATTATGTTGTGTTTTGATTTTTTATGTACACAACCATTAACATTCTATTGTATTTTTAGTTATTAGCTAATGCAAAAAGAAAAAATTAACCTTCAATATTATTTCAATTAATAAATTTATATAAGAGTTCATAATTTTATTGAAGAATATATTATCATAGGCATTGAGTTGTAATGGTAAAAATGATATAATAACTAATCTACAAATAATACATTCTTATGTCAATTTGGCTCATAACATCATTAACTTCACCCAAATTATATTCATGTTGTAGATTTAATCCTTAAAACTTTTAAAATTCAAAATTGAAATTTAGCCCTTGTCGATCTCTTCACCAATCTTTTTGAGCAAAAATTCTCACTAACTATTGTCATTAGCCTAGGGTATGTTTGTGTTAATATGTGTGTTATATTATATTGAACACCATTTATTTATTTATTTAAGATCATCAAGTACAACATAAAAATCATTAAAGATCATTTATGAGAACACCATAGCAACATTATATCAACAAACATCATCATAGCTCTATTCCAATTTTTATTGTTGTTCTCAATCATTGTTCTAAAGTTACTAAATTAATCCAACTAGGGCTCTAACTAAGGAGAACATGATCCTCACAATGCAAAAAATTATTCAATGGTGTTTAATACATCACCAATCATTATTTAAATTTATATATTAAAAGATTAAGGAAAAATATCCAACTCTCCATTTTTTTTTAGTTCATTCATACAAGTATAGGTTCAAGTTATATACAAAGATCAACTCTGGAAGTGGAGCTTTTAACCAAAGTAAAACATAGCTAGTTTATGTATATTTTGACGAAGAGGTAGAACACCTACTAACAAACTATGACTAGCCCTACTAAGTGCAATCCCTTCTCACATGAAGATGAGAAGCCTAAGAGTGAGCATCTTAATGGTCATGGTAAAAATAGTTACAACCATAGCAACACCCTCAAAGATGAGACCGACCAAAGAGGAGGTGGGAATCAGAGGTACCTAGCCATAGCACAAGAGACATTACCCCATTGATCCAATAACATTTGTAAGTGAGCCACCTCAAGTGTAAATTTAATTTCTTGCACTTGAATTTGTAATAACAAATTATAGTAAAACATAATTTTAGTAGCTAACATGTTGCTTTGCAGGTGTGCTTGTGAAGTTGCTTTCCAATCTGACTCTGCAAAATCCCTCACATAGGGCTTCCTTCAGGACCAAGCACCTAGGGGGCACCTTATTTGCAAGTCTGAGGACTTGTGAAGCGCTTCATCCTACGGGATTTGTTCACCGTTAGCCTGCGGCCTCCAGTGCACTTTGTTCAACCCTCCTCGGGAGAGAGTACTTATGGAGCCATTTGTCTACCCTATGCTTTTGAGCATGCCAAATTGTGATCTACTTCCTTGATGGCTCATGTTTACTAAAGTGGGGGAAATATGTATAAGAGTGAATTTGCACTCCCCTTGCAAGTTCCCCTTTTACACCTTCCACCTTGAAAAATCAAACCCGACAATGTAATTCCACATCCTTCGTCCATACTCCATCCACTTGGCACTTGTTTTTAGTGTCAGTGGGGGAATTTTTGTTAGGGACACACGTGCAGCATACAGACATCTAAGTGATGTGCTGCCATCTTGATAGGATTCCTACCTCTAGAATCTATAGAGGCATTACGTTCGCCATTGGTGCCCAAGTGTAACATATCTATGCCTCCTAACTGACCTTTGAATGGCTCTTTCCCTCCCAAACTCATCTTCAAATGCCTTTCTTTCACATTCATCTCGGCTTCTTCACATTCTCTACACTATTCTTGGATAGCCTCTTGAAAATTCTCACACCTCTTGAGCTACTTGCTACACTATCAACTATTCCAACATCACAACATTCTTCACATCTACCATAGAATTTGCAACTTGGTGTCTTGCAAGACTTCCTTTAGCATTGTTGCAACCACATTGATTTTTCCAGGGTTGTAAACTTGCATTCCTCTCTCATTGGCCTTAAGCACCTCTGGTTGAGGGTGGTATTGCTTACTATTGCATTGTTGTTGGATTTGAGTAGCATAGTGCTCCTTATAGTGTTTGATATTTCATTTTATCATACTTTCTTTATCGCATTTCTATCTCTATATCTATTTGGTTGTCCATGGAGGTGGAAACACCAAAATAGGGGTTTGATTGCGGCAAAGCCCTGAAACAGCCCAACATTTTTCCCTCTTTGTCATGTGTAGGTGATCATTTTCATGGAGCTTGCTAGCGAATTGGACCTTTCGTGAGTTGAATCCTTACCTTTCTTCTGCTTGTCATTTCTTATAGCATCTTTTCTTAATATTTTAGTTATTTTGTTATTTCCTACCTTTATCATCACTTAAAACTTCAGTAACTAAGTTGTTAGTAGGTTTCCAACACTTTTGACTATCCTTTTCCATTGTCTATTCATACGAATGGTAGCACATTTGTGAGATGCCAGTGTGTCGCATTGTCATCCCTATTCTACGCTGTTGTCCTCTAGCAAAGAGATATTATGAGGTACAGTCTGGGTTCCTGAAACCTACTCGCTCAGTCCAAACCTAACTCTCTGGTTAGTAGAATGACAGAAGCACTAAGAGTGCTCTTCATTCTCTATCCTTAACATCAAAACAGTTGTCCAACTTGAGGTAGATTAGGGTAGCTTTCAACTCTCGGCTCTCTGTGACCTAGAGCCACTGAGTGGTTTGTCCCCCTCTTCTACATTTTGGTGAACTCAACGTGAACATGCTGGTTCCATTTGGTAGTGTTGAAAGACCCTTCCATCATATCTTAGGAGTGTTGTGGGTGTGATTGTTGCGAGGCACCTAGCCTTCCAACCCAACCTACAAACCCTAGTGGTGTAGCTGGGAGGTTTCCTTAGCATTTCAAAATGAAACCTTGAGTGGGTCACTGTCTAATTGTGAAACCCTTAGGGGCTCCTCTGAAAGTTTTGACTAGTGTACATAAAGATGGCTTCATTCTTAGATTTACCCATCCCATCTGCACAACCTACAAGCAGATCTCCCATATAACATTTACCTCACAAGATTTGTTAATGAACTCCAATAGAAAACCATCCCCTTTTTGCATCCCCGCACGTATCAATGGGAATACCATAACTGGTGTTATCGTTGACCCTACATGTTGGGTGAATGTTACCATAGAGGAGATCATGTTGATTAACATTTTACATAAGGATGGATATGATGAGTCTATAAGCACCATACATACACATGGTGGGCTTTCCATCCCTCCCATTAGTTATATCACCCTATCAGTCTTGGTTGGGCCTAGGACTATAAATGCACTCTTTAACATTATCCTAGGGTTTGAACTGTTCAGAGTGAAACTAGGCATTCCCTAGTTGGTATCAATGAATACAGTTCCCTCAGTAGTCCATAACTGCTTGAAGTTTTCCCATGAGAGTTCAGTGCATGTAGTCCATGACACCAATTATAAATTGATGGTTGTGCATGGGGGCTACTCACTGGATCACTTTTAGCTTGCCCTTGTTGGTCTGCTCCCTCCTAGGATGGACCTGTTATATCGAACTTATGTGAAGTACAAGAGTGGGGGCATAACACTTAAGGTGAGATACCCTCCTTCTCCCTATGCCATTTCGCATTGAGCTTTCCTGAAGGAAAAACATGAGACTGTCTTGGCCACTCAAAAAAGGGAACAAGACAAGTTTGCTTAGGGATCCTCTTCTTCTTTCACTATCCCACCTATTGCTTCCTCTCGCCCTGTTGCGAGGCCATTGAATTTTGCTCCTATGTATCTACTGGGGAGTCTGATGGTGCCCGCTTGGTGTAAACCAAAGCGTCTGACGTTTGAACCTTCTATCTTACCCACGATGCCTAGACCCATTTTATATGGTAAGGGGAAGGGTCCCTTTGGATCATCCTCTATGTCTCAGCATTCATGGCCACCTACCACTCCTACCTCTAAGGCAGTGAATGGGAAGAGGCCTGTCGCCAAGGCACTTGAGCCTTCTCCCCGTGCTAGTGTTCCATTATCCTCTCCATCTCTTCCTCTTGTTCTCGTCTAGGAGTCCCTCTGTCGAAAATGACTGTGATGGATAAGTTCCAATGGTTGAGCAATTCTTTCGTCCCTTCTCACATCATGGCCTCTAGCTCCTGAAGTCGTAGAAATTGCCTTGCGCATGAGTGCAAGCGTTGGAGGAAGGCTCTGGCTACTAAGTAGGCCGCCTTGCAAAAGAAGGAAGAGGATCCAATAGCTCTTTCTTCAACATCTTTTGTTGTGTCCTCCTCTTCCATTCTTCCTGCTTTAGTTCCCTCCACCTTAGTCTTGCTTCTGACTCCCCCCGCGAGCGTGAACAATCCTCACCCGAAGAGGTGTAGGTATTAATTGCTCCTTCGGTTGAGCCTCCCCTACTGATGTCCCTTCTAGACATCCTACTCTTTTCTAAACCTATGGACATGTTGAATACCTCGGTGGTTCCTGTCATGGTTTTCTCCTCTTCCTCTGTGCTCTCTACTTCATCTATGGGGATTTCACATCCTTTGATGAATCAAAAGATTGAGGATGACCCTACTAGCAATGGGGGTTGGAAGAAGGGTTCGCCTTCTTTGGAGGGTGGTTCTGTGTTGGTTTGTGTCATCCTAGTGATGGAGGAAGCCCGATATCCTTGGACTTTGTCATTGCTCTCAATTTTTTTGGTGAGCCTATCAGTGGATCTCGGGCACCGCCTCCATCACCTACTGAGTTGACGCATGGCACTCCTGTAAAGTGCATGTTTAACTTTGTAGATGATGTCCCAACCCTATCGGCGATCTTTATGAGATCGCTGATGTTCACCTCACAAGAATTGAGTGGAGAAGACCTTGGGGGCCTTCTTCCTTGGCTCTTGTAGTAGGAGGGTCGAAGGGTACCCCCTTTGATATTTCTCCCTTATAGGCTATTCTGCCCTCCCCTTATAGTGATCTAGATTGGTAGAATGACAACCTCTTGGTTAATGAGGACTAGGGGGCGCCTCTTATTTTTCTGTATAGTAGACTGTGTGTGTATTGTGCTCCCTCGTGCTTGCGTTAAGTGTTCCTGGATGACCCTTGTCACCCTTGTAGGTGGTTGGATACATGAGTTTTTTTATGTCACAAAACTTCCTCTATTCATCACATCATTCTTCTCTTTGTCAAGTATTGACTTTCGATAATTGGGGAAAATGCAAAGTGTTGGGGGAATTTAGGCCTCCCATCCATGTTGACCCAATTTTTTATTTTCAGTTTGTCTTCATGTGCCTTCTTCACATGGTCTGATATAGTAGGAGGTTGATGATAGTTCATTTATATATACATTATTATATCTATTTATCTATATTTATGAGTAGTTCTGACCCCAAAATATCAGATCCTGCTCTCTTGTTCATTATGTTATTGTTTTTTCCATTTTATGCATCTTATTCATCTTTGCTTACTTTGTGATGTTGTGGTGCTTATGTGTTGTCCCTCGCGTGTGTGACAACATTACCACGGTTACATCTCGTTATGTTCCATGGGCCACAACATCACTTAATCATTCTTGTTTTTCTCTCCTTAGGATGTCATGTTCCTTTGTGTTTAACATGCACCCTCCTAAGGGGGGGATATCATATCGCTTCAATTTCCAACAGGTGTATTCGATGGCCAACGAATCCCTCCTTGAAAATCTCTATTTTCAAAAATTGCATTCCTCAAGAAGGACCCCTAGCAAAATAATTTTCCTTCATCATGGGTTCGTAAACAAATAATTTGAGAAACTACTTCCCTCTGAGGAGGGAGAACCTTCTCTTGCAAGTGAAGTTCTAACCTTCTCCTTGTGAGGAGGCATTCTTCCTTTCAAATTCCTTGATGAAGTGAAATATTTCAAAAGGATTTCTTGATGTTGAATTGATTTATGAAAATACTGTTGCACTTTCAAATAGAGTGTCCCTTGAGTGGACCACTTTTTCTTTTGAAGAGTTCCCAAGGGACCGTTTTGAAATCTCTTCCTTCAATTTTTGACTATCTGCATGACTATCTACTTGTCTGCCTATGTGGCTTATTTTTGATATCTAACATGTTGCTTTGTAGGTGTGCCTATAAAGCTGCTTTCCAATCCGACTCTGCAGAGTCCCTCACATCGGGCTTCCTTCAAGACCGAGCACCTAGGGGGTGCCTTCTTTGCAATTCTGGGGACCTATGAAGCACTTTCATCCTACAGGATCTATTCACCATTGGTCTGTAGGCCTTTGATGCACTGTGTTCAACCCTCCTTAGGAGAGAGTACATGTGGAGCCATTTTCCTATCCTGTGCTTTCGAGCATGCCAGATTCCAATCCACTTCCTCTATGGTTCAAGTATATTTTCTTGGAACTCTTTCAACCTACTTTATCAAACACTTATTGGCACTCATGTTTGCTAAAGTGGGGGAAAAATGTATAGGAGTGAATTTGCACCCCCTACAAGTTCCCCTTTTACACCCTTCACCTTAGAAAAATTGAACCCAACAATGTAATTCCACATCCTCTGTTCATACTCCATCCACTTGGTGCTTTTTTTTAGTGTTAGTGAGGGAATTTCAATCGAGGACATGTGTGCGATGCACAAACGTCTACACGGCGCATTATCATCCTAACAGGATTCCTGCCTATGGAATCTGTAAAGGTGTTAAATTCACCATTGGAGCCAAAATGTAACGCATCTATTCCTCCTAACCAAATTTTGAACGGATCTTTCCCTCCCAAACTCATCTTCAAATGCCTATCTTTCACATTCATCTTAGCTTCTTCACATTCTCTACATGATCCTTGAACAACCTCTTGACAATTCTCACACCTCTTGAGCTACTTGTTGCACTATCAACTATTCCAACATCACAACATTCTTCACATCTACCATAGAAGTTGCAACTTGGTATCTTGTGAGACTTCCTTTGGCATCATTATGACCATGTTGACTTTGTGATGATTGTAAACTTGCATTCCTCTCTCATTGGCCTTGAGTGCCTCTAGTTGAGGGTGGTATTACTTACTATTGCATTGTTGTTGGATTTGAGTAGCATAGTGTCCCTTGTAATGTTTGATATTTTCTTTTATCATGTACTTTCTTTATTGCATTTCTATCTCTCTATCTATTTTGTTATTTCCTACCTTTATCATCACTTAAAACTTAGTAGCTAAGTTGTTAGTAGGCTTCCAACACTTTTGACTATCATTGTCCACTATCTGTCTATACGGACGCCAACGCACTTGTGAGACATCAGTGTATCATGTTTTCATCCATGTTCTATGCTATTTTCCTCTGGCAAAGAATTGCCCAAGGTATAGTTTGGGTTCCTAAAACCTACTCGTTTAGTCCAAACCTAAATTTTGGGTTAGTAGAGTGACAAAAGCACTAAGAGTGCTCTTCATTCTCTATCCTTGACATCAAAACACTTGTCCAACTAGAGGTAGGTTGGGGAAGCCTTCAACTCTCAACTCTCCATGACCTGGAGCCACTAAGTGGCTGGTCCCCCTCCTCTACTCTAGTAATTCTAGAGAAGATTCTATAGAAGATTCTAAAGGTGTTTTGATCCCCTTTTAAAAACTCTTAGAATAGCAACCCAAGGAGTCTCCACAAGAGGACAATTATAAAATCGAAAGATCCACAAGCCACTAAATTTTTTGTTGGTTCAATGAAAGACCAATACAAAACTTAGAACCATTCCAAATAATCCAAGGCTTCATAGCTTCCCAAAATACTTTTATCATAATGGTCCCTTCAATCTAAACAAAATATTTCATAATAAAAAGGTATGAAGACCAATCCCCTTCTAAGCTAGTCAGGCAATTGGATGACCAAAAAAAATGCAATGCCATGCTAAAAATTTCTAAGCTTCATTACCATCAAGAAGCACAAATGATCCACTTAGTGCAAAGGTTCAAACCTTGCAATTGAGTGGCAAGTAATCCTAACCTTCTTGATTCATGGGGAAGACAAAAAAACTCCCAAACCACCCAATGGAAACCTCGATGATTTTCTGAAGAAGAGTAGATAAAATCATGAAAAAGCTTCTTTAATTTCAAATAAGAAGTTTTGGAGGGAATCTAACAAAAAGAGTAGTAGACATTAGTATTTGCAAGTATCTCAAGGAACAAATATAAAATTTTCTAGCCAAAGATAAAGGCATGGTGACCCAATAGGAAATTTATTTCAATTCTAGCAAAAATAGCTTGCTACAAAAGGGTTGGAGATGCCTAAAAGGCAAAAGGGATGCCCAAAAAATTGAAAATATGACCATGATCAATCCAATTTCATCTAAAGTAATTAAGCCAAGAAAGTATGAGAAGGAAGGTTTTTTTGTAAGATTGATTCTTTTTCCATTGAATGGAAAAACTTGAGGCCTTGCAAAAATTATCCAAACACTAAAGATTATGTTTTATGTTATTTTCCTAGATTCCAAAAGAGAGAAAAGAATCATCAACAAAGTGCCCATTAACAAGTTGAGTTGAATAATTGAGAAAAGAAATACCTTTAACCAATCATTGAGAAACATAATTAAATAAGAGGTATCAAAGCCCTTCAACAACAAGGACATACAAAGTTGGAGCTCAGGGCAACCTTGGTGAACAGATTGAAAGAGCCCAAACACACTAAATTTCTAACCATTGGTAGTAAGAAAAATATAGAAATCATAACAAGAATACAAATATATTGAGTGAACTGAGATCCAAATCATAAGGTAGATAACAGTGAAAGGATAAAGGGCCACTCAATACAATCATATGCCTTAAAAAAAATGGTTTTGATGAATAGAGCTTGTTGATGAAATCATCAATCCATTCCACTTCTTTCCAAACTACAATAATATTGTACAATATGTATCTAGATTTGGTAAAGTCAGTTTATTCAAGTCACACAATTTGAAGAAGAAGATGGCATAGCTTCAGATCCAAGGATTTAGCAATGATTTTATAAGAGACATTGTGCAAGACCTAATGGTCTTCCAATTGCAAATATCATCTAGATTCCAAGATTTGTGTACAAGATGATATTTATTTTATTTATAGCCTTTCCTAAGTACTTAGATTGATAGGCTTCAAGATAAACCTTACACAATCTCTCCCCAACTTAAATTGTAAGGTTTTTATAAAATTCATAAAGAAATTCATCACACCTAGGGGCTTTATCATTAGAAAAAATAAAATCCACTTCCTAAAGATCAAGTTCAAAAAGAGAATATTCATAAAAGGTTCATTGAGAGGAGGAAAGCCAACAAGGAACAACCTTAATACATACTTGTAAGGAATTTCCATTATCTTTAGAAGCTCTATCACATTCTTTCAACCAATTTAATCTAGCTTTGATTTGAGAACCTATAACAAAATCATCATCAATACTTTTCTTTTGATGATGAAGCTTAATAACTTTGACCTACAAAGTAGAAGAGAAAAATCAACTTCAAGCTTAGTAGCCTAATAGAGATGCAAGGTGTTATCCTCGTACACATATTAACAAAAATAGCCATTTAGTACACATAGATGTGAAGAAAGTGATCAATACACGTTGTGGCCCTATTCCACCCAAACATCTAAGAATTCCTAGCCTCCAAATTCCACACCCTTCGAATATGGGCCAACCTAGGCTAATGGGTTAGCAAAGAAAAAATGATATTTTACAACCTTGAGAGTATCCATTTGCCATTCTATATTAAATTTGATAGGACAATGGTCAAATATATGACATCTGACAAGGGCTTGACTAAAAAGAAACAACTAGAAAAAGAAAATTCAAGTAGAGATCATAGCACAATCAAGGTGTTTAAAGACTATGTTAGGTCCAACCTAGAAATTATTCCATGTATACCAAAGAGAATGATTATGGTGATGACCCATATTGGGATAAAAAAGACATCATATGGATCAAATAGTAATAATTTGGAGTTGGCTCGATGTTCAAACCTACTCATTCTGACTATTTACCAAACCCAAATTATTACGCATGTAGTACCACACCTCTATCTCACTAGTTGTCCAAAAATAGACAAAAGCCCCATCTTTATCATGTACCATCTCCACCATATTAAAGTCTACACATATGATCCAAGTTGCAACAATTAATAAATCAATAATACATTGTCATAATAAAGATCTCTCCACAACATCATTGGAAGAATAAATATTATTAATACAAAATGAATGATTAAATTAAAATTTGAGAGAGTCCAATGGTGGTAGGTTTAGAACCCTAATATACCACATGTTGAAGCCACCTAGAAGAGAGAAAGGTAACCTCTCCGCATCGACCATTGTGATTGTTGAGAAAAGACTAGTTGACTAGATGACATGGCACACAATAGAAAGCAAAAAACTAGTAATCTTGACCTCCTATAAGAAAAAAAATCCAAAATTGGAAATTTTGTATTAACATCTCTCAGTGCATATTTCCTAGGGAGGTCAATGAGACCTCAAACATTTTAGGAGATAAATTTCATTAATGAGAATCAAAGGCATGTCATCGTTATCTGACTCTTCAAGAGAGGAATAGTGACATTTCAAAAACTCTTCTCTAGAAAAAGTCCCCAACTAAATGTTGGGGATTGACATACTCCATTTTTTTGCAGTATATTGCCCCTCCTCCAACCCCTCCAATGAACTATGAGAGTTACACAAGCCCTTGGGAGAAGGGGGGGATAATAGTTTTGATTGGATTAAGACTGGAAGGGTCAGTACCCATTACAAAACAACCATTAAGGAAAATGAGGGCTCAAGTGAAGTGAAAAGCCTAGAAAAACAAAAACAAAAACTAACACTTAAACAGTTTCACCAGCAAAAAAAATAGAGACAGTACCAAGAACAAGGACCAACACAAGACCAAAAACACCTATAGGTCTCCCAACAAATTGAGATCACTAATATCCTTCCACTAATATCCCTGTTTCTTCCTCAACTCTTGCTGGAAAGTTTGAATGGTGAGGGAAATGTTCTTGACAGTTTCTTTATTGTAATTAGTGATAACCTTGAGGCACTGAGTGGTCTTTTCTTGATTCTTGTGAAGAGCCTCAATCTCCATTTGCAGATTTTCTTTCTCCTTCGTACCCACAATGGCCTTCAAATCTTCCAACTCCTTCTCCTAGTTGGCCCACTTCTCAAACGATTTGTCCGAGGAAATAACCAACTCCCAATGACTACGATTCTCCACTTCCCCCAACCAAGGGACATGTTGTTGCAACACCCTATTCCCCAGAATCTGGATCTTGTCTTTGGCCGTGACCAACTGCCCCAGGATCTACTTCTAAATATCGTTATGAACATTGGTGGTTTCAGCAATTTCATTGATTTTTTTACAAAGGGGGTTATCAGAGAACCCCACCCTGAATCAGCTTGAGGCCCCTCCAAATTGATGCAAAAAGTGGAGGAGTTGATGGGGGTAGGGTTTTCATCGAGGGTGTTAGGAACTTTCGAGACCTTAGCAGGAACAGGGGTGTACTTGAGGGAATTAGCTGGGGTGGGGTTCCACGACTCGTCTTTTGAATTATCCTCCTTAAAATCAAAGGTGGAGACTAGGGTAGGATTCGACAAGAGAGCACTTTTAGTGGGTTCAAGAGGGGTAGGCATAGTAGCAGGGGCTTTACCATGGGCCCGTGTAGAATGGTGAGTAGGAGGGGTTTCATCAAGGGTCATGGATGGGATGGGGTCCACCAAAGGTTCAGGAGAATCACAAATGATCAAGGTATTATTTTTCGCAGTGGCAGGGAATGGCAATAAAGCGGCTTGTAATTTGCAAAGTCGCAGGATAAGGCCTGGTTAATACGAAGACTTTTACCTTTACCCTGGACGTTATTGATAGGGAATAAGTGAGCATAAAGCGACGGAATCTGCCCTCAAGCATTACATATCTTATGAGGAGCTCCACAACTTTACTCTAGACATAAGGCAAGTCAACAAGGTTGAACCCATTTTGAAGCCTATTCACTTTTTCTCCCTCCCTTAGAAAGTAGTCCATGTCTTTCTGGTAATGGCCTTTGGACTTCCGTAGAATGCACACCTCGTCGAGCAAAAGCCCCCGTCACCTCCGCAATGAGTTCAGTGGTCATTGTCAAGGAATAACCACCCACATTAACAGTGTCGTTCACCCAAGAAGTAGCGAATTCCAACGACAGCTTGGGGTCATGCCCCTGCATCCCGTCCACAAACTAAGCCAGCTTTTCCCCATTGGATAATGGACTAGACTTCCTTCTACTGCTTCCAAACTTCACAGCTCGTGGGCTCTTCTTGAACCAGATCACCTCCCATGGCTAAATTCCTAGGTTTCAAAGCAAAGTCGCACAGATGATAAAAATGACGAGAAAAAAAACCCCCCGGCCGATAAATGTAATAAAAAGAACGTAGCCTCAAGGTATTAATTTTCCATAATTGACAATCATAGAAAAAAAAAAAAGATCTGGCAATAGATCCATCACAATCTCAATTTGAAAGTATATCAGTATCATGATTGATTAGTTCGCACACTTGCCCTAGCATGGTAGAGGAATTATCCTAGGTTACTAAATTTGGTGAGGAGGTGCCAATGGTAGCGAGCACGTCAGCCACACTATTACCACTTCTAAACGCGTGATTAGCTCTCCAATTTCTGGGGGCCATCAACAAATAATGTGCCGAGGACATGGGGTCCTGAAGAATCCAACATAGAGTATCCTGTCCCGTCAGCATAAAAATTGTGTTTCTAGAGTCCCCCTCAATGACCATGTTTGAAAGCCCCGCTTGCGTGGCAATCAGATGTCATGCTAAGCCACGGCCACCTCAGCATAACTGGACGTTTGAGTCCCCAGTTCAACGTATAGGCCAAAAGAACTCTACCCTTATGGTCACGGATGACCCCGCCCCCCATCCACTCGCCCCGAATTAGGATTGGTTGAGCCATCAAAATTCAACTTCAGCCAACCAGCGATGGGGGACCAAGGGGGAGATAATACTTAGCTCAAACTACAAGGATAAAATAAATGTCAGTTAGACCATTCTAGAGAATTTTTGTTGGATGCAAGGCTTTGGGCCATTAGAGGGAGCAACCTCTTTCCCCTTCTCAAAAGGGTTTGAAGTCACCCTTGGTTGCACTTGATTCACTGGGTTGTCAAGTTTGGGCAAGATTTTGGCCTAAGAAACACTAGTATGAGCAACTCTATTTTATCGTTCCCAATTATAGTCCACCCTTCACCAAATTTTGGAGGAGCCTTAGAAAGCTAGGAGAGGGGATTATTATGAGGAATAGTGAGAGGACAATATTTAATCCTATGCTCAAAATATTGACACCCAAAATAAGTAATGGGAAAATTAATTTAGCACACATTAGGTGTGGCATAGATATCCAATCTTTAGAAAGATCTATATCAACACACACACACTTTTCTACGCTATCTTGATAGAACTATCAAGTTCAACACAAATGACTTTTCTAAGAGAAGCAACAATAGTAGTCAAAAATTTCAATAGAGAAAAGGAAACCTTGAAAATTCATGCCAAATAGGGAAATGAAGCATCTTTTTAGTTGATACATTGAAGTCACACATCCATGGCTAAAAAACCCAAGAGAGGCGCATGAACATACCATGGGCCATGTTTAAGGATAGACTCTACATAACTAGCCTCATCAAAATAGAAAACAAAAAATTGCCTTTTGTAAGGTTATGGACAACATCAAGGAAAATCCCATACAAGGTCCAATTTTTGTTAACCCATTCACAAAACATGCTTTCAAGAGTTCTCCCAAAAAATATCTTATCAAAGTAAAATTATCTAACAATTTGCATATATTATCAAATTGGATGGGTAACACCACATACATCAGGTGAGTAGAAGGCTTAGATTGTGGAATAATTTGAGAATAAACCTTTAGGGATGCTTAGTGGTTCTATTGATTGGAGCCACCAAACCTTCAACACTAGCATAAATTGCAAGGTTGACATAATTTGAGGCCATATAAAGGAATACTAAGAAACTTGCAACAAATGTAGAAGGGGTAAGTCTTTCCTGTGTCAAAGGTGTGAAGTGACTTCTTTAGAATAAAATCTAATTTGTTTAGAACAAAGTCCAATTAATTCTAAATATATTTTAGAAAGATAAATGAATTATAAGTTTAGATTATTTTAAATCATTCTTTAAATCGCTACTAAAGACTTGTAGTCTAGATAGTTTTGGTTAGGTGGATTTAGACATAAACTTTGAAGGTTTGGTTGTTTGCACTTTCAATGGATCTTAATTGCTACAAGTTATAATGGTGCAATGCTACCATGGCATTTGTAAGTTCTGTTAACGTCTTTATCTAAACTATTTATCCCTTATCCCATTACCTATATCCCTTTTCCACCCGTATGTGTTATTCATTATCATACTTTTCACAATCAACGACCTTATCCCTTGCATATCTCACATGCCTTCACACTCACATATGAATGAATATTTTTACCTATGGCTATTTTACATGTTTTTACTAACAAGTTCATTTCTTACATGCATATTTTTTGTGCTTTCATGAGTTATTTTATAGGTTATAGCTAGTGTTCCTTCACCATTGGAGGCGACATAGGGATCATCAAGTATAACCCTTTATTTTGTGTGCCCGCATTCTTATCTCTTTCTTATCACTTGACATATCATATTTGACTGTCACATGATGGCATATTAACATTTATTACAGATTTTGTATTCTCTATATTCAATGTTATATTGTCTCCTTACATCCTTTGCATGCAACCAATTGGAGTGAGAGCATAAATCATCATTAACATTCTTTCATAAACTTAATTGTACTTCACACTTATGAAATTTATGATCATTTATTGGTATTGGAGAGAGCCTCATTATTGTTTGCAAATGGATTGCATATTTTTTCATGGTTAGAACCTTTTTCCACATAGTCAAAGATCTTCAATTTTCATATAGAATCAAAACCTTTTCTCAATGGTCGAGGTCCTTCAACACCTTTATGTATAGATAAGTAGGAGGCATTTTTGACACCTTTATGCATAGTCATAATAGTTTTTCTTGGTATAAGTCCTTTAAATATATAATCAAAGCCCTAATACTTTCTACTCAGTCAACATCTCTTACCTTACTCCCTTTTGTTTATTGTGTTTGGTGGCAACAATACATTGTATTGTAATCTCATTGAATCAGCATGCTGGACAATTTGGAACAGATGTGAGGACCATCAAAAGCTAGAATTCAACCATCACAATAATGTAAACATGGTCGCCCTCACCTTTCAATATTGTAGTGTATGTGAATCTACACCCTAAAGATAAATAATGGTGTTTAGGTAAGAAAATCCTCTTGGAGTACCTTCAAGAGTTAAGTCAAACATTAATGTTGTCCTAGGAAGGGGAGTGACAAAGGTGAACAAGAAGGAATACAAAGATTCAATGAAAAATATGGGGTGAAAATGGGAGATGTGGGGTTTCACTGTGGGACTAAAGGTTGGGACAAGACATAATAATGGAAGTAATAAAGTCCATTGAAACTCTCTGAAAGGTGAAATGAGAAAAGGATACAATATTGAGAAATATAAGAAAAACATATGGAACTAAACATCTAGATGTTTAGTAGTCAACTTGAATTCAACATAGGAAGAATGAAAATTTTTTTTGGAGCCCTTCATGAGAATTTGATACAAAAGTGGAATTCAAGACTATATATTAGAATGGAATTCCATAAGTCCGCTAAAAGTCTGCAAAATTATATTGAAGGAAATGTAGAAAAAATTAGAAGGAAAAGAGGTGTGAAATTTCATAGCAAGACTACATGTGAGAACTAGACATGGGGATAAAAGTCTATAAGTCCATTGAAACATTGCAAGTGAATGAAAATAGTGCAAGGAAATCAAGTGAAATGAGCAAACAAAAGTGAAGATGAGACTAGGGAAAGTTCGAAGGTCTAGAGGTACAAAGGAATTCCATAAAAGGGGAGGGGATAAAAATGTAGGAAACAATATTGAGGAAGGATAAGACATTGAGACATGGACAAGGAAGAGAGTTCTAGATGACCATCAAAACTATGTGAATCCACAAAGCGAGGAAATGTGAACTGAAGCAAGTGAACAAAAACATGCAAGGAAATAGTATGGAATTAGATACAAGTTTAAGAGGTGGAAATGAATTAAAAGACATCTTGGATGATCTCCACAACTCTAAAAGTGGGATACAAGGTAAGGGGCAAGTGAAAGGGAGGTTGCAAGGATACAAAAGATGATGAGAGATTAGGATAAAATAGTAAGTTTGAAAGTCCATCAAAAACCAACAAAAGGAGGAAAGAAGAAAATGAAGGAAACACGAAGCATGTTGGTGCTCAAAATTGTTGGTTCCTAAATCACTTAAGTTGGGTTGTTTTTGAGATCCAAGGGTGTCAAAATCAAGGTGAAAGACCTCAAACTTATAATCATGTTGGGAAACTTAGGACTAATTTACTAAGGTTGGTAAGACCTTCAACTTTTGGTTCTACTAAGCCAATGGGTCGTTCCCTAAGGTGTTATTTTAGGTATAATTATATAGGCCATGTAAATATATCTTGACACAAACCATACCTACTACATAATATACTCATATTTGGTTGCCTCTCTATATCTATATATTTGTTTGAAAATACATTGTCTTGCACTTTCTTAAAATAAAAGCAACCATATGAAGTGTTTATGGATGTGGTTTTAATAACCCTTAATAATATTATGTACACATCTAGATATGGAAGCAAATAAAAATAAACACAAATTGAAATGATGTTTGATTTTTAATAATTTTAAATGTGTTGATGTGATGGAAGGTTGGGCATGAAGTAGATGGGTGCCTATATACACTGGTAAAATAAAGTCTAAATTATATACACCAAAGGATGCAATGATTGGAGTCCTTTTTCTGACACCTTAAGGAAGATATCATTGCAAACTAAACCATAAAAAATGCACAAGCTAGGCTACATGTACATACAAATGAAAAGATGTATAAAATTATAAAATATTAAAATAATATAACTTAGAAATCTATAAATAAAAACCTATTCATTTATTATATTACTCTAAAGAGATACCTTGTAAAACCTTTTACAAGGATTTTGTAGTCATCAAGTTAACTATATATTAAAAATAATACTTAGTATTGATGGTGACAAGGGATAACACCGAGGGATGTTTACCAAGGAAATCCATTGAAAATATCTTATATTTTTTAGAATGATGGGAAAATGCAATGGTAGGTGCACAAGGGACAAAGACTAAATAAAATCTAGACATAGTCAATATTGGTTACTGACAATCTCAATAGGGTGGAGATTTTATGCAAGAACAATGGTTAGAACCAAACATTAAACAACCAAAATAAGTCTAATAGTATATTGAAATTCCAGAACTTTGTAAAATGCCAAAAATAACTAAAAGCTTCCTAAATTTAGAATTTTTTTTAAAAAAAATGTTATTTCTAACAACTAATAGTGATATGGAGGATGCTAAGGAATAACAAATATACAATATTAAACAAGGGAGACCCATTCAAATTTTTCTTAGATCAGCTATAAATGATGAGAAATATGAGGCCAAATGAACAAAGGGGGCCTAGGCTTAAGCAATTTAGGCATTGGTAAATTAGGCACCAACATACAC
>VDFB02281492.1:1015767248-1015875737 GCA_007258455.2 Sequoia sempervirens | reverse complement strand
TTTATTGGTTATAGTGTTGGCATAAAAGGATACAAGCTTTGGAATCCTGATACACAGAAGGTTCTATACAACAGAAGTGTTATTTTTTGTGAGCTGAAGCCTTCTACTTTGGATCTACAGTTAGAGACAAAATCAGAAGATAAAAAGGATGTAGTTGAAATTCCTCTGACACTAGATAAAGAGGAATTGAAAATTCAAAATGTACTTGAAACTGAGGAGAGCTCAAGTAGTTTTAAGAGTTCTGAAGAAGAAGAACCTTAGCCTCAGCCTGTGAGGAGGTCAACACGTGAAAGAAAACAACCTGATAGGAATGGGTTTTCTTTGTTAGATTCCACTTGTGCCTATGCTTTAATTTCTAGCACTGATGAACCTAGGACTATTAAAGAGGCATTTAGAATGTTTGATTCAAACTCTTGGTTGGAAGTCATGAATGAAAAAATGGCATCATTAGAAAAGAATGATACTTGGATTTTGGTGCCCTTGCCTGAAGGCAGAAAAGTTGTTGGTAGCAAATAGGTATTTAAAAAGAAATTAGGTCTGGATGGCAATGTGGAAAAGTATGAGGCGAGGTTGGTTGTGAAGGGGTATTCCCAGGTAGAGGGAATTGATTATAGAGAAATTTTTTCTCCTATAGCTAAGCTAACATCTATCAGATTTCTTTTGTCACTTGCAGCAGCATATGACTTAGAGATTGAACAGATGGATGTGAAGACAACATTTCTTCATGGTGACCTTGAAGAAGAAATTTATATGTCCTAGTTTGAGCACTTTGTGGAAAAAGGTAAACAAAATATGGTTTGCAAGTTGAAAAAATCTCTGTATGGATTAAAACAATCACCTAGAATGTGATATGAGATGTTTGACATGTTTGTTTTGTCATTGGGATTTGTAAGATTGAAATTTGATCACTATGTGTACTTCAAAGCTGAAAATGATCGTGTTCTTATTATTGCTCTCTATGTTGATGATACGATGTTCATATGCAATAGTAAGTTAATGATTTTTGATCTAAAATCTCAGTTGTCTACAAAGTTCAAAATGAAAGATCTTGGTGCAGCTAGGTATATTTTGGGAATGGAAATAACCAGGGACAAAAAGAGTAGAAAACTCTGGCTCAGCCAGAGTAAGTATATTAATACTATTTTAGAGAGATTTTGTATGAATGATTGCAAGTAGCTAGGTGTTCCAGTTTTGCAGGGAACAAAGCTATCTGTTGAAGATTGTCCAAAATATCCTACTAAGATGGAGGACATGACCAGAGTACCTTGTGCTAGTGTAGTTGGCAGTTTAATGTATGCAATGGTCTGTACAAGACCAGACATTGCCCAAGCAGTGTGAGTACTTAGTTGTTTTATGGCGAATCCTAGAAGGACACATTGGGATGCTATGAAAAGAGTGTTTAGATATCTGAAGGGAAATTTAGAATATGATTTGTGTTACCATGACAATTTGGTTGAATCATAGAGGATCTCAGCATTCGTGGGTATGTGGATTCTGATTGGGCAGGGTAAATTAACAACAGAAGATCCACTAGTGGATATATTTTCATGATGAATGGTGGTGTAGTTAGTTGGATGAGTAAGCGGGAGGTTGTAGTTGCTTTTTCCACTACAGAGGCAGAATACATGGAAGCTACACACGCCTGTAAAGAAGCAATTTGGTTAAAATGTTTGTGTTCTAACATTGGGTTTGATGCAGGGAAAATTACAATTTACTGTGACAGTCACAGTGCTATTTGTTTGGTGAAAAATCCTACTTTCCATGCCAGGATGAAACATATTGATGTGAAGTATAATTTTGTATGAGATATGGTGGCAGATGGAAAGGTCTCTTTAGAAAAAGTGGATACTTTGGAAAATGTTGCAGATGCATTGACGAAACTAGTGAGCATAGACAATTATAGGTGGTGTGCCAGTTTGATGGGCCTTGAAGCCCATGACCTTCATTAACTTTGAGTTTGAAGGAAGCTAGTAAGTCTTTGTCAAGTGGGAGATTGTTGGAAATTGTGCCTCAACTTGCTAGCTTGTATCTCTGTTCAAGTCTTCATTGTCGGTTGATCACTAGAGTTCCTAAGTTTGTAACCTTATCATGTAGTTTGGAAGTTTTGTAACTTCCCAACTGACTGATCTCCTTCCTTGTCACGGCATCTGGGAACTTTCTAACCAGCAGTGGGAGTTACAAAGTTTGTGTTTTCTCTGACTGGACGATAGTGGTATCGGCTTTTCGCGAGGATCAGTAAATTCATAACTTGTATGCGGTGGTTATGAAGTTAACATTCTGAGTGACATGCTGATGGATGTGGTCTCACCAATAGGTAAACCTTCGATGAGAACTCTTGCCGACGGATAGTTGGTATTCTTGTGATATCGGGGAGACTTGATTTGTTATTGGTCTGACTTCTTAGGGTGTTGCCGATACCTTTGGTCTTGCCGATAGCCATGTGATCAGGCATTTTGGCATCGAGGAGACACGATCTAGTGTCTCACCGACATGCGATATAGTTGAACATTTTGACCAAACATTTGTCATATTTGATGTGTTTTGAGCCAATGAGAGAAGCAGAATGTGAATCATTGGCAGTTGAACAGTTGTGACCGTTCCTGTGTGGAAGATCAATAGGATATGAGAGAATGGATTACCCTCTGCAATGGTTGATGATGATGAAAGTTTGATGGAGTAGAGTTGTTCAATACTAAACATAGATTGATCTGAGTGGGTTCATTATATGTGTTTGAGAGCATTGTGAGATTAATCTTCTATACAAGATTGATCAATGAATGTTGCTGCTGTAAAATTGACATCAGAAAGTGAAGTCGATCTTTGTATGTAATTCTTGTTTACTGTAATACAAAGAGGCTTTTCTTGGTGTGGTGGGTTTTTCTCTTGTAAGGGTTTTCCCACCTAAATCTGGTGTCCAATTGTGTATGTGTTCATTTCTCTTTTCTGTTAATTCTTTTCAAGTGTATCTTATTGAACTGTAATTGCAAAATTTGAAGTCATATCTGCATTCTTCCTTGAGGTTTTGACATTAGGAGAGTTTTTTTTGCACCTAAGCTTTCCTTACAGAAAGTAATTTATCTTGTTTAGTCAGCCAAATAAGTAAATATTAATGTATGCAACAAATGTTTAATATAATATGTTGTTATCGGGAGTTAAAAAGCCCCGGCCATTTATTAGTTGTATCAGGCACTTCCCAACGATTGGTGTTCTCAACCAACGTCAACAACTATATATGTCTTGTTTCATTGTAGTCGGGGATAGCACAGATCTTTGTATAGTGTACTTATTGCCATTGATTGAATGAGAATACTATTGTTTTGTTCATATGCATTTGTCAGTATTGGACATGTATGTTTCTTGTAAGTTCTATTCTTATTTACGCTCTTAGTCAGTCAAGTTACTTTTGTGGGTAAACATATGGTTCCATTGTCAATATGAACTCTTGTACACATCACATAGACAAGAATAATGGTGTCGTAATGGGTCAGCCAACTAAAGAGCTCGTACAAGCCAAAAAAGAAAGAGAAGATGCAGTGATGGAAGATCTCGTGAATCTATGGGATATCTTAGTGAAGGACCACATATAGAGGTAAGCTCTTAGGCAACTATTTGGGACAATCTGAGTGTCAACCCAGAGGTCGACCACCTTCTCAAGAAATTGCCGAGTTTACTCGCATGCCACTTCATCATACTCTTGGATCTTTGGGCCAAAAAGGACAAAGAACAAAGATGACAACAAATACTACAAGGGTACGAAGAGCAAAACAAACGGGAGGAGGAAGAGCACGACACTAGTCGTAGGCGTACTCTAGGAAATTAATGCTCATATGACCAAATAAAGACAAGAGTCGAATCCCAAGCAGTCAAGAATAATTAGAAGAATGAGTATGATGATCCCTAAGAGTAAAGGAACAAGAAAAAGGATGAAAAAGTCTGAGAAGAATCGCCAAAGAACCAAACCAAAAGCTTACTGACCGACTAAGACAACTTTCCGTAGAGGAAGTACCGGCCAACTACGAACAAGCATAGTCTAAAACTAAATTTAATAAAGAAATTCAAAATAGTATACACCATATCTGAGAGTTTTCCATATCGAAAGAAGAATAGAGAATTAGAGGATCCCAATTGAAGACCCCCAAATGGAGGGAGTGCAGGAACAATCCCTAGGATACTCGGAGTGTAGAGGATACTGAGAGTGGATGAGTGGAGGACTCGTATGTGGTTGTGAGTGCAAGAGAGGAAATGGAACGTACCAAGTGAAATAGTCCAAACAAGTCCAACGCATAGGGAGAACATCGAGGAAGGAAAATGGTGACTCCAACTAGTTTGAGTGTGGAAAGGTAAAAATTGCCGAAATTCATGGGGAATGGCTTAGAGGATCCAGTGAGACACTATAAAACCCATGAAACCATATGGATAGGAAATGGGCAGGAAGATAGAGATTATTGGATGAGAGCATTTCCAACAACTCTCAGAGGCATGGCGATAGACTGGTACACAAAACTAGAAGTAGCACATATAGCCACATGGGAGGCACTAAAAAGAGCATTCTAAGAAGAATTCAGGCTTTTGAGAGAAGATAATGAGATCGTAGCCGAAATATACATGAAACAAGAAAAAAATGAAAACATACAAGCTTACAATCGTAGGCTCAAGGAACTATTGGTAAAGTTCGAGAGCCAACTAGTAGACAAATTAAAGAAATGATGGTTTATTGGAGGATCAATTCCCTCATTATGCAAGAAGATGAAGGTTGTACCTCCATCATCACACGTTGATGCTTACAATCAAGCAATAAACACTTGGAGTGATAATAAAACATCCTCTCAAGGAAAGAAAAAGACAAATGATGAAGTATGAAGGAAAGTAGCAATGAAGAATAAAAAATAGTCAAAGCCTTAAGGTGATTCATGATGAAAGAACTAAAGGTCGAAAAGGAAAATTCAAAGAATCCAAAGAATTATAGTGTACCGAATGCAAGATAGAAGGTCATACCAAGGAAAATTTCCCAAAGAAACTATTTTGTGACATCTTCCAAGTTATGGGACACTCTATCAAGGAGTGCCCATAAAATTTGAAGACAACAAGCACACAAGTGCTCTTCACACAAGGGGAATAGTCAACCCCTTTGAAACCCTAGAAAAATACCTATGCATTCCCTAAAGGATATCATAACAAAAAAAAAAAGGCAATAACAATCGGTTCAACAATAGTGGACCAAGAAGTAGAATACAATACGATGCCAAAGGTAGACCTATGATACAATGCAAAAAGTGCAACAAAAGGGGTCACTTTTCCAAGGAATCCCAAAATAATCAAAGTATGAGAGGAAGACTATGCAAATGGTGTGGATCGAGCAATCATGAAGATATTGACTACTCGAAATAGAAAGGAAAAAATATGCTAGAAGTAGACAACAAGGAGGTTCTAGCAATTACCAGAGCATAAACGAAGAAGGCCACTTACCCAAACCCTTGTACGAAGAAAGACTTTGAGACGCTAGGGCGGAAGTAGAACAGGCGGTGGCCAAAGAAGGAAGAGCCTCCAATGGAGCATCTAGTACATCACAATAGTTAGAGTCAGAGAAAAACATAGTATGGAAGGTGCTATATACAATCGTACCTATCAAGGTAACAAACCTACAAATGATGCCACAACTAAGAGTAGCAATCACCAATGCTATCGAAGGAAATCAAACTCGTCAGGGAGGTCCAAGCAAAAGCACAACACAATCATCAAGAGAACAAGCCACAAACCCAATGCTACTCATAGTGAACATTGGGAGGAAGCTTTCCATCATACAAATGGAAATCAAGGGGAGAAAAATCTCAAACACCATAGTCGATGGAGGCTCGAGGGTAAACATACTAACAAAGGAAACTTGGAAGTGTCTGGGAAAATCAACTCTTTGGCCCTCAACATTCCACTTGGTAGGTGCTGACAAGCATGACATCAACCTCCTTGTACACTGATGGCACAAAAAGTGACAATCAACACACAACAATTCCTTTTGAATTTTGTTGTCATCCTACAAAAGGTGTATAATGAGCTATTCGAGAGAGGGTGGGTGATAGCCATTAAGGCATACCATAATTGGAAATAGAACACACTCTCGATCGAGAGCAATAGGAGGAAGTACGTCATTGACTTGAAGAACTAAGCCATGAGTGAAGAGTTGGAATTCTCTTGATTAGAGTCCAACGAAGGAGAATCAAATTTAGACGAAGGAAGAAAGATTATTGAACCCATTGGCAAAGGTGTACTTGACCTTGAGAGTTGCTTGGAGGATGAGACAAGTTCTCTCAATGGTTTGTTTCATTGGCAATTGGAAGACTATGAGGTTCCATTAGGAGTGCAACATGCTATAGATCAAGGAGATTGAGGAAGAAGAAGATAAGGGCACAACTAGCCAGACATTTCCAACCAAGTACAAAGAATACAAAGAGGGAGTATCAGAACTAGATGATACACCAACCCACAAGTTCGAATGAGACAAAATAATCAAGTACAATGAACCAAGGATGAAAAAGGTGAACCTAGGGGAGGAAGACAAACCAAAAACAATCTTGGTCAAACATGATTGGAACCATGTACCGAAGCTAGTTGCATTCAAGATATTCATGGAGTACAAAGATGCAATCACTTAGACATACAAAGACCTCAAGGGAATATAGCCAGAATTGTGTGTACACAAGATCCCTCTCGTACTCGGAGCATAATCCATATGAAAGAGACCCTATAGAATGAATAATAACTACATTGCCAAGGTACAAGATGAGATTGAGAAAATGCTGGAAGTGGGTATCATTTTCAAAGTAGAAGTCATTGACTGGGTGTTACCAATTGTCATATCACTAAAGAAGGAATCTGAATAGATTTGGATATGTGTAGAATTTTAGAGTCTGAATGCAATGACAATTAAAGATCCCTTCCCAATCACCTTCACTGACACAATCCTTGGTGAAGTGTTTGGACATGAAATGTACTCGTTCATGGACAGATTCTTTGGCTACAATCAGATAAATATCGTAGAGGAAGACAAGATGAAGACAACATTCATAGTCAAAGATGGGGTTTATGCATACAACTCAATGTCATTCAAATTATGTAACACTCTGGCTACCTTTCAAAGAATAATCTTGCACATTTTTGACAAAATGTCCGTTGGAAATTTCAAAGCATTCCTAGATGATTGGTCAATCTATAGTGACAAGGAGAAGCATTTGAAGGCATTAGGAGAGTGTATAGAGAAGTGTAGGGAAACCTAACTAGCACTAAATCTAATGAAATGTCAGTTTATGGTACCACAAGGAAAATTTTTGGGTCACATCATTTGTAAAGTTAGACCAAGACAAACCTCGACAAGATAAGGGTAATCATACAGATGGAAGCTCCATAAAATATTACGGATGTGAAATCATTTCTCACACATGTTGGGTACTATAGAAGGTTTATTAAGAATTATACCTAGATCTCCTATTCACCAAAAAGGAACAACCATTTTTGTGGAAAAAAGACTAAGAAAAAACCTTCAATGAGTTGAAAGTACAATTAATCAATTCATCAATATTGACATATCTAGACAGGAGCAAAGAATACCATGTGCATCTCGATGCTTCCAATTATGCAATCGGAACAACACTGGCACAAGTAGGAGACAAGGGTTGGACCACCCAATGTTTTTTGCAAGTCAGTTGTTGTTGAAGGTAGAGAAGAATTATAATATGATAGAGAGGGAAGCTCTCAAGATGGTGTATGTAGTGCAGAAATTTAGACATTGCTTACTGGCGACACCCTTCAAATTCTACATTGACCATCAAGCTCTCATGTACTTGGTCAACAAACCCATCATTTAGGGGAGAGAAATTCAATGGATTTTTTTTTTGGAAGAATTCACATTCATAATAAATTGTACGTCCCAAGAAGAGTCATGTTATTGTTGATTAATTATCAAGAATTCGGTCTAGTGAGCCCCTTGAAGGAGTGAACGAAGACTTTCTAGATACACACTTATTTCAAATCTCAGCACTTGCTCGATGGTATGAGAAAATTGGAGAGTACCTGTTGACGTCAACATTCCCAAAGGAAATACCACTAGGGGGACAAAGGAAACTAGTACTAAAAAGAAAAACTTTCCAACTCATTAATGGGATATTATACAAGATGGGGCTGCACCAAGTACTTAGGCAATGTGTTATGGAAGAGGAAATTCCCGGCATACTGAAAGATGCACATGAAGGTTTGGCTGGAGGGCATATGAGACTAGATGCCATAGCTCAGAAAGTTTTCCTAGTAGGGTTATGGTGGTCGACCGTACACACAAACGTCTGAGAGTGGGTGATAGGATTGACAAATGCCCCATCTCAACCTCAAGAACTATTTGAATGGTGGGGACTCGACTTCATTAGGCTAATAAAAGTCAGCTAGTTGCATTGATGTAGGTACATAGTCATTGCCATCGAGTACTTGAAAAAATGGGCGAAGGCTTGAGCACTTCCAAATAACACAACACTTAGTACAACGAGATTTATCTATGAGTAGATAGTCACACAATACAGTATCCCGATATAGATCAGCAATGACAGGGGTGGAAATTTCACCAACCATGTCATACGCCTGATGACGACGACGTTCCAGATCTTCCACAACCTGTCAAGTTTGTACTAGCCAAGAGTGAATAGTCAAGCAGAATCCATGAACAAGGTACTCCACTCCATCATCCACAAGTCATGTGGCATTGAGGAGGTTAACTAGGAAGAAAGGTTACCTACCATACTCTAGGCCTATTGTATGGCATATAAGGTAACGACTGGGCACACACCATTCTAGTTGATGTATAGCTAAGAGGCGATAGTGCCAACTGAATACATGGTCCCAACCGAATAGAATAGTTATTGAAAATAGACTAGGTGACATGGAGAGTTTGAAGGAGCGGATATTCCAACTCAACAAACTTGACGAACGCAGAATATTAGCACAATGGGCAACAAAGGAAATGCAAAAGGGGAGGAAGTACTGGCATGACAAACACCTTCACCAAATGTAGTTCCAACCTGGGCAACTAGTTTTAAAGTATAACGGTTGTAACAAGATTAAGACAGGAAAATTCAAAGTTAGGTGGCTTGGACCCTTTAAAATCATGGAGGTTGGTGAGAATGGAGCAATCAAACTGGAGAACTTAGATGAGACTTTGTTACTAGAATCCATTAATGAATCAAAACTAAAAATGTATTAGGAGAGCAAGGAAACACCAATCATCATCAATATGCTCAGATCACAATGATAGAAGATTGGAGAATAAGCAAAAGTGTAACTGAGGAAGAAGATTGGGGAGTAGGTGGAAGACAATTTGTACCAGAGGAAGACTGGACTACACCAGGAGGTGAAAGATTAGTCGAAGAAAGACTTGTGAGGCAAAGAGTGCAAGGAATTACAAGGCCTCGAGTTCACAAGCATCTAACCAATTCCTCATTTGGAACACCTGTGCTCTGGAAAATAGTAGGGAGGGCACTATAAATTTCACAAAAAACTATGAAGCAGAATGAAGGGGGTACTTGTCATACAAACTGGATGAAGGAGAGAAGGAAAGAGAGGAAGGAAGAAAAAGAAAGAAAGGAAAGAGCAGTCTAGAATGAAAGCGATGAAGATGATTGGGATGAATACTACTAGAACGAATACCTAGAAAAAGACCGTCTGTGCCTGAAAACCACAATGATAACAGAAGACATGTTTATCAGTGTCCTAGTCAAACGGGTACAACGACGATGTAGAAAAATATGCTAAAGAAAAAAATTGGGAACCACCTACATTGGTAACCTCATACAAACTATGGCGAGTCATACCAAATCCAATAGGCCTGTTGATGATAAATGGAGAAAACATTACATGGTACCAACAGTATAGTAAACGCTATGTGGACAAAAGTTATAAAGGTATGGGCACCGCTCCCTTAGAAGACAAGATTTTTGACTTGAAACATTTAGGAACATGGTGTGAAGAAGAATGTTACAAGAGACTGTCCTTTTCTTGTAAGTCAATGATGACAAAAGTCATGTTTATCGGTGTCTAGTCAAACGAGTACAATGATGATGTAGCAAAATATGCTAAATAAAACAATTGGGAACCACCTACATTGGTAACCTCATATAGACTGTGGCGAGTCATACCAAATCCAGCAGGCCTACTGATGATAAATGGAGAAAACATTACATGGTACTAGCAATATAACATATGCTATGTGGATGAAAGTTGTAAAGGTATGGGCCCCGTTCTCTTAGTGGACAAGATTTTTGACTTGAAACATTTAGGAACATAGTGTGAAGAAGAGAGTTACAAGAGACTGCCCTTTTCTTGTAAGTGGTGATATGCATTGAAAGTCAAGGTAAGAGGTGATGGAAAAAAAATAGAAAAGAAAAATGATAAAGGAGAAAATAAAAAATGTAGAAAGAAAAAAATTAAAGTGATGAAGTCAAAAAAGAAAAAATTCAAAAAGGGAAAAATTATTAAAGAAAGAAAAAATATTAAAAACATGAAAAAGTTAAAAGTGATAAAAATAAACAATATTAAAACATTACCAAAAGGAGAATTGGAAGAAGAAAGTCAATCTAAAAGAGCAATCACAAGAGAGGACAAAGACTAAATAAAAACATAGTACAATTGGAAACCAAAAGAACCGTATGACGAGCAACGAATTGAAGAAGCCATCGCGTACGGTGTGAGGAGAATACATAGAGAAGGGGATCATACAACTTAATTTTGTACTAGGTAAGCCTGACAGAAGCGTACGACGGTGATTCGTACAAGGGTTCAACATTTGGAAGAGTATTAGCATACGACGAGGGTGGGAGAAACAAAAGGAATTCATACGACAGAAGATCAAACAATCATAGTAAATCATACAAGAAGAGGTAAAGAATGTGGTATGAGATAAAGTAAAGAGCATCGTATGGGAGAAGGTAAGTGCACGAGAGTGCAAAAAAGTAATCGTATAGTGAGGAGTTGCATTTGGAGACCATACGCCAAAGGAAAATTACCAATAGTTCGTATAGTTCTCAAAGCAATGAAGGAGATTAGACCCATATGAAAAGTAAATTTCAAGGTACTACACAATAGGTGCATAGTACGATGTAACAAAATCAAAGTGATAGTACGGTGTAAGGGTTTGTTTGCACAAAGAAAATGAAAGGGCAGAGAATCTATATGGTTGCAACTGTTGAAAGCAATGAACAAGTCACTATCAATCATGTATGATGTGATAAATTGAGAGTACCAATCAACAATTATGTAGTACAGATTGGAAAAAACAACCATTGGAGAGTATGGCAGCACATTAGTGGAGTGAATAAATACAATTCTTGTCACCGTTTCGGGCAAACACATTGCCTCCATATACCAAGAATAGAAAAAGTTCACCTGAGAGACATGGCCACCAATAGTAGCAACAAGGGGAAGCGATCACCACCATTCCGACATTGGATTGCAAAAGGTAAAATGGTGAACAAGAGAGATGACGATGCAGTGATGACAGATAACATTACCTGGGGGAGTCTCAGTGGCACAAAATGTCGTTCATGGTGGATGGCATCTCAAGACATGTTAGGAATTGCAGGTATGAACTACCAATTGAATGTAGATAATAGAAATAAATAGAGGAATTAAAACACAAAAAAATTCCACGTGACACCCAAATTAAACCCCATGCGCGCCTTTTCTACATGCGACTATTGGAATTCAATTCATATCAAGAAACTCTTCATTTCTCAGGAAGTTTTCTAATTGTTCATAACAAAAAATCAAATATACTTTGACAACGAATTTTATTTATTAACTTTGACAACGAATTTCTCTACCCCCCTTGCATTCCCCTATTAATCTATTTGTGGGGAAAACATGCCAAAAAAAGTGGGGAAAATTTAAACTCTGAGTCTAATTGGGCTCTGCATAGCTACATAGTCTCCCACTTGGAGACTGATCATAACACCACTGCCCCTATAACTCCCATTGGAAATCAACACTTTGGAACCCATTGTTCTGATTTTATTGTTTTCAATCTTGAAGGCCAACTGAAGCTGAAGAGGAGCTCAACTTCTCCCATGTAACCACCTTTATTAACATATCCGCTAGATTGTCATATGCATATATCTTTTCCAACCTGAACTATCCATCCTCCAACACTGACTAGATGAAGTGATACCTTAGCTAAATGTGTTTTGTCTTTAAATGAAAGGCATAATTCTTTACAAGATGTATGACACTCTAGCTTTGTGTAAATAAATAACTTCAACCTATTGTTTACCCAATTCTTACATGAAAAATTGTAGCCATATCATCTCCTTGCTTGCCTTTGTTGCAACTACATACTCTACCTCCATGGTTGATAAATCAACCACCTTTTGGAGCCTTGAGACCTAACTAACCATTGTCCTACCTACAGTAAATAAATAACCTATAGTACTCCGCCTAGTATCAAATATCCCCTACCAAATTTAAGTCAACATAGCCTTTTAAATCAATATTAGATCCCCCAAAACATAAATGCTTAATGACTGTACCTCTCAAACACCTAAGAATCTATTTTACCACATTTCAATGCTCCAATTTAGGATTACTCATATAGTTGCTCACAACTCCTACGACATGTGCAATATCTGGCCTTGTGCATACCATGGCATAGATCAAACTTCCCACAATAGAAACATATGGTACCTTGGACATTCTTTCTTCCTCCTCTTGTGTCTTTGGACCCTGCATGAGGGGCTTCATCCCCCTTGCATTCCCCTGTTAATTTATTTGGAGGGGAAAACATGTTGACAAAAGTGGGAAAAATTTAAAATTCTAGTCTAATTGGGCTCCATATAACAACAAAACGATCATGTTCTGAAAGTTGTACTTCAACATGCACAAGTGGACAAGGTAGAGCAATTTCCATTTTTCAACTCTCAAGACTTTGATTCATATTTGAAACAAATGATTGTGCATTATGACAGACATTCCCACAAGTCTATCATCCACTATAGAGGCTATTGGGTGACTATCTCCTATGCTTCCCCTGAGTTCACTAGCCAGAGTATTGGGATACCCTCTCGAGGAGCTTCAACGGCTAAGCCTTCAGGAAAAATCTCGAGGAAAATGAAGGAGAACCTTCTGGTGAGAGTGTGTCAATCCACCCTCACACATCAAGAGAAAGGAAATATATGGAGTGTCGAAAACAAAGGGTTATAAAATAACTTTGTCGCCAATGTCGAATGGAAGTGTCTTTTGGATCTGATCAAGTGTCAGTTAACTAGCATTAGCAGAGCATCCAACATTGTTGTTTGGATGATCACACTTATGTCGAGGCTAAGTATAGGCAAAGTATACGATTGGCCCACCTTGCTCTTAGAGAGGATACGATAATTTTTGAGCTTGAGGCACAAAGCATTCTATATGACGTAGAACACCATTGGGTTGCTATTGGATGCCATATATACATAGGTGCCATCAGATAACTCAGGAATATTTCAGCCAATCAGCCAACTGGATGTCAGATGGCCGACTATATTCTACTGCGTTAATTTGGGGTGCAGATGATAAGAGAAGACACACCTGACCTAGCACCAACAACAACAAAGAGAAGGAAACAAGTAGGTACTCCACTGCCTTCACCCAATGGAGATGAGTACAGAGGAGGTTTCTCTCACAAGAGAAGTGGCCTCATAGGAGGACGTCAAGGAAGCAATTCTTGTATAGCCAACAATGCAGCCACAACCTGCCATACCTATACAACCAACCGCACTACCAACAACAATACCAGTACCACTACAACCAACAAAACCACTTGCAATGGATGAGGAGCTCAATGCATGGTTGGGAAAGATGGATGCACCAATAGATATTCCTCCCCCATTGTCATCAAAGCCACCCTGAGAGTTGACCGACATGCAAGTCACTCACCTTGTAGGGCAACCAACCTCAAAGCCAAAGCAGCTAGTCTCATAGTTAGCTCGACCAACTTCATGACCAACCTCATGGCTAGAATACATCACTGCCATCAAATCTGGCAAAGTCAAGTGAAGAGGAAAATCTAGTGCAGATGAGTCCAAAGGGGCTATTTGTGGAAATTAGTTAGCCAAATGCTCACAACCCTCTTCGTACAATCCAAAGGCACTTGAGTGAATTGTAGGGGATGGCCAAGGTGATGTATGAAGTCGAGGATATTGGATAACAACTAGACATTAGGGATGAATCATTAGTGACACAGGAGGTCAAGAGGATCCTAGCATTCATGAAGCAAGGGTGTGAGGTTGACTTTTTTCGGTGCTTCATTTCACACAAGTGGCCAGGAGTGGAGATGGTCAAGATGTTGGCCACCTAGTAGCCAACCAGACCCACTGCTATCAAGAGGCATGGCCGAGTGGTAGCAACACTCCACACCATGGAGAGGTGCTACAAGGATTTGTTCCTCAGATGGCAATGACAAACGACTTCCATTGAGGAGGCTACATAGGCAAGGGACAAAACACTCACACAGGCCGAGAGCATTAGAGGAGAGTTAGCAAACCATGTCCATAAGTCATAGGAGCAATTGGCTCAAGTGACTCCAACGGAGCATACACAAGTCACAACTCTTGAGTAGGCAATGGTAGATAAGGGAAAACTATTGGCTACCAAAGACTAAGCTCATTGAGGCAGTAGAAATGGTCAAAACTGCAAGGAAAGGCAATTGGCAGCAAACCAAAAAATTTAGCATCTATAGCAATCAACAGCCACCACACCTACGTCCTTCATGCATCTAGGGGTGTCCTCTCACCCTCCTCATTGATATTTTTCTCTTATGTAGTCCCTCATTTTGTTGTTCTGTCATCTGGAGGACGACTTTCTTTTTTGGAGGGGATGATGTAGTTAGTCCAAAGTAATTAGTCATGTTTAGTTGGCCAAATAAGTAAATAAATAAATATTAATGTATGCAGCAAATGTTTAATATTATATATTGTTATCGAGAGTTAAGTCCCTGATCATTTTGATTAGTTGTATTGGGTAGTTCCCGACAGTTGGTGTTCTCAACCAACGCCGACAACTATATATGTCTTGTTCACTTGTAGTCAAGGACAACACAAATAATTATATATTGTACTTATTTCCATTGAATGAATGAGAATACTATTGTTCTATGCATATGCATTCATGAGTATTGGATATGTATGTTTCTGTAAGTTCTATTCTTGTTTACTCTATTAGTTAGTCAAATTACTTCTACAAGTAAACAAACCACCTCCCTATCATTCTTTGGATTTAAGCTGATTTATCTGCACATGCACATTGCTCAAACTATTTTCATGTTTTTCATTGATTTTTGAATGCACAATACAACTTGCTCAAGTGGTTTACTAGCTTCTGCTGTAATGCTCTGCAATTTTTTGGCCTCTTGTTCTTTCATTGTCAAGGATTACTTTTTCTTTATCTCATATAACACTTGCATGGAAACTGTGGTCTCATTATGAAATGTTTGCCTCCTTAACTGCAATTGCATAGTCCTATGGTTCCTTGAATAAGAAATGTGTTAGATAATTGTCATTGATGTTAAAGGTTAATGCACACAAAATGATATAAGAACCTGGTGTTAGAATGCTGCTGTGTTAAAAAGAATTTGCATGTAAAAGAAGACATAAGCATGGTTAAAGTAGATAAAAGAGCAGTTGGGTGCCACCATGAAAATAGTTATTTTGATAAGATTTAATAAGGTTTGAGAAAGTAAAGTAAATCACATAAAGCTGGCCACCACTTTTTAGAAGGAAATAGAAAGATATAACGAAAGAGAAAAAAAGATTTAATAAGGTTTCATAATCAGATTTGGGTGCCCAAGTTATTTTCGAAATCTTATAGTTTGAGAATTCAAATAGTAGCTCATGTGATATTTTTTTTGTTATTGTTTAATTAGGTTTCTAAAAAGAAAAATAAAGAGGTATGGCTGCATGTAGTTTGCTGCTTTTTGGTCTAAGTGAATAAAAGTTTTTTTTGTCTAAGGAAAAGATAGTTTTTTTTTTTATCAAGGCATGAAAGGGTATACAGTTTTGGACATGATGTTTTTCTAGTGATTGAAGATTAGAGATAGAGTGTGATGAGTAGAGAAAAATTTGCAGATTTATTAAGAGAGATTGAGAAGAGTATAGAGAAGTTTTTTCAAGTAGAGTTTATTGGAGGTTGGTGCCTCATACTGAGTTAGTGCTCAGAGGGAGTTGGTGATTCTAGTGAGTTGGAGCTTACATTTGTAAGATTAGTGTCTTATGTGGGTTGTTGCTATAGTTTGTAAGAAGTTAATAAAAGCAATATTTTGCTGTGGTTTTTTCCCTTAGGTGTTTTCCACATAATTTTTGTGTTTTGCATGCATTATTTTCTTAATGGTTTTGAAATTATATTTTCAAATTTGAAATAAGTGCTAAAATTTGGCCTAACACTGATTCACCCCCCTTCTCAATATTAGCATCCTCTATGCAGTCCTCAACTACAAGTGAACAAGACATATATAGTTGTTGGCATTGGTTGAGAATACCAGCCATCCAGAACTACCCAATACAACTAATCAAAATGGTCAAGGATTTAACTCTTGATAACATATAATATAAAACATTTGCTGCATACATTAAAATTTATTTATTAACTTATTTGGCTAACTAAAACAATATAATTACTTTCGGCCGACTACATTATCCCCCAACAAAAGAGAGTCGTCTTCTAAATGATAGAACAACAAAATGCGAGACTACAAAAAAGAAAGTGTCAATGAGAAGGAAGGTGAGAGGATGACCCTGGATGTACAGATGATGTGGGTGTGGTGGTTGTCGAATACTACAAACATTGGAGCTTTTTATTTTTCGCAAACTTCCTTTCTCTCGTTGTTTTGAACATCTATATGGCCTTAGTGAGATTTGTCTTCGTCTTCTCCAGCACTTGACTCCTTCCCTGCAACTCTATGTCCTCCATCAATTGGCCCTTCCTCTCGACTAGAAATTTGTCTCTCTCAGCCAACTGGGTGTCTTGCTCAACTAATAATCTCTCCCTTTGCCACTGCCTGCCTGAGAGCTGTGACTCGTGTACGATCTACTGCGGTCACTTGAGCCAATTGCTCCTGTGACTTGCAAACATTATCCACTAACTCTCCTCTAATGCTCTCAACCTACATTAGTGCTTTGTCCCTCGCCTGAGTAGCGTCCTCAATGGAAGCCACTTGTCATCACCATCTGAGGAACAAGTCCCTGTAGGATCTCTCCATATCGTGGAGTGTTGCTAGCACTCGGCCATGCCTCCCAACTGTAGTGGGTCTAGTTGCCTACCAAGCGGTCAACATCTCAACCATTTCCACTCCTTGCCATTCATGTGAAATGAAGCATCAAAAAAACTCATTCTCAAACCCCTGTTGCATAAAGACCAAGATCCTAATTTCTACCAAGATGACCACAAATTTTAACAAAAATTGTTGGGTTCCAACCATTACCTTCTATTCCATTAGTATCCCTAATGGTTTGTTCCATGTTGATCAACTCCCACAAGTTGGAAGGTTAGTGGCCATAGAGTTGGTTTCCCCAAGCACTTCCATGTGGTTTTTGGTAACACATTTACTCCCGATCCTCTATCCATGATTGTGTTTGTCAAGGTCATCCACAAGATCTCCACATGTACAATGGTCAATTTCTTCCCCATGTTGACTACCAATATCATGGGGTTAATGACTTGTTCTCCATGTGGTGGTGGTGGTTCTATTAGTACATCTCCGTTCACGTCTTCTTGTTTTTTATTTTGGTCCTCCCACACAACACTAGTGATGCCACTCATAACTATGGCATATCTTGTAAGAGGTTTGTGTACGGTGGTTTGCAATACCTATCTTATAATTTTTTTTTTATTCTAACCATGTCGAGGTACTTGTATCGTTGGAATTCATTCGTTCCTCTGCCATAGCTTTCTCTACTTTTTCCTTTGCATCTTAGAGTATCTCTTTCTTCGTACAAGAGTTTGGATATATCACCTTCTAAGCTTGTACTCAAGTAATAGCCAGAACTTTTTTGTCTTGTTCTTCCACGTCTAGCATGTTAATGTTTCCTTTAGTTTCAGACAATTTGTGTCCCCATGGTCACCTAGTTTGCACCATTTGCATAACATTCTAGCCTTGTTTTGATCACTTTGAAATTTTCTAGCAAAATGTCCCCATTTGCTGCATTTCTAACATTATATCATGGGTCTCCCTTTAGCATCATATTGAATTTTGTTTCTTGTCTCACTATTATTGTTAAATTGCTTATTATTTCCTCTCTAATTATTATACATGCTAGGTGATGCATTATGATTGTTGCTATGCTACTTTAGCAACATTGTTGATGGTGTGGATTGTTCGCCTTGTGTGAAGAGAACTTGTGTGCTTGTTTTTAAATTAAATGTGCATTCTTTAATAAAATGGCCCAAAACTTGGCAAATGTCATAACAATAACTTCCTGCGGCAAAATTTGTTTTAATGTGGCACTCATTTTTTCATTCAATACATCATAGCTCTTTGCTTTCCTTGATAGCTTCTTTATCTGCTTTCAACTTCATTCACATCATGTCCCTCCTTAGGGCTTGGACCATTTTGGATTCATTGTCACTGCTTTTCTTTGAACTACTATCTTCACTATTTACTCACT
Source organism: Sequoia sempervirens (assembly GCA_007258455.2). Lineage (NCBI taxonomy): Eukaryota > Viridiplantae > Streptophyta > Pinopsida > Cupressales > Cupressaceae > Sequoia > Sequoia sempervirens. The sequence goes on along the minus strand of VDFB02281492.1, from coordinate 1,015,857,084 downwards.
TGGGTAGATTCACATACTATAAGAGTAAATGGAAATATAATTTATAGAACATAGAACAAGTACAAAATATTCATGAACACATATTGCAGAAGATAATGGTACTTCATTTATTGATGCACTAAAACCAAGAACAATCATGCGTACTAGAATATAACATCTGAAGTAGCATATTGTAGCACAATGTCATAATCACTATCATAATATCATCGTGTTCGACTACAATAAATCCAATTACATATAGTCATTGGTTGTGGTTGAGAAACCAATCGTCATGACGCTTTGTTATAACTAATCCAACTATTCAGGGACTTTGCTTCCTGAAACAACCTATAACATAAAGTGCATGAAATATTTGCTATCTAACTATAGTCTTATTTAATTATGACTAACTACGGCCTATTATGACTGACTATGACCGACTACATCATCCCCCTATAGAAGTAGTCGCTTTCCAGACAACAAAAACAAAAACAGGGATTATAGAAAGGTAAGTCAAGAAGAGGGAGGGTGAGAGGGTGCCCTTGGGTGTACTAATGATGTAGGGGTCATTCTTGTTGACTATAGCTGCTAGAGATATTGAAGCTTCTGGTTGGCTGTCAACTACCTCTCATGTCTTGTCTTCACCATTTTTATTTCTTGGGCGAGTTTGGCCTTCGCCCTCTCTAGCTCCTACCTCTATCCCTCTAACTCCTTATCCTTCACCTCCAGTTGGTCCTCCCTCTCAAAAAGGGGTCTCTCTACCTCAACCAACAGTGTGTCTTGTTTGGTCAATAGTCTCTCCTTCTCACCCAACTACACATCTTGATTTGCCATTACTCTCTTCTTCTAAGCCATTGTCTACTCGAGAGTTGCAACTCTCATACACACGACAATAATCACTTAATCTAGTTGCTCTTGTGACTTTTGAATGTAGTTTTCCAACACTCTCCAAGTATTCTCGGTCATCTCTACTCTTGGCCACCCATACAAGATAAAACACTAAAAGAATTCACCTTTGCATTCTAGCTACATAAATGCCAAGATCCTCTCAACCTCATGTACCATCGAGGAATCATGTCCCATGTCCAGCTGTTGTCTAATTGCACCAACTTCGTACATAACTCACAGCATCACATGTAGTTCACTTAGGTACCTCTAGATTGTATTGCGAAGGTCATCGATATTTGGATCACTAATCTCAATGTACACTTCGTTGGATTCACCAGTAGGCTCCTCCCTTGACTCTTTTGGATGGGGTTCCGGTTGTGATGACTGTGATGGTATTGTGCATGACTGTGGGGTTGGGTGAATTGATTGTGATACTGGTGGCTTTGGGCATGAGGCTGGTGGAATTGGGATTTGAAAATTTAAATGAATCTGATGGGGGTATGGGGGAAATGGCCCCAGTGGGGTCAAGGTGCAGCGCCCCTTGTGGGGGTCTAGGAGCATGAAACCAAACTGTATTGTGTAACTCATTTTCTCTTCTTCTAAGATGAATGCCTATAAGATTGCAACCGAAGGTAGACCAAGTCTCCAATCTCAAGACTGAGCTCAAACCTATGCTTATCAACATATGTCTCCGACTGATTTTGTGCAACTTTCCCATCCAATACTTAGCCTTAGGAGCTCTACATTTCCCAAAGCCAAGTTAGTACATGTCCATCCGAATAGCTCCTACAAAAAGGCACTTAGGAACCTACTATCTTTGTCACCGACTAAGAACCTTGGCAGCCCATCTAAACTGATGATCTCTCTAAAAAACAAATTTTCCACTCAAGAACTACAATGATAAACCTCGGGAATCCATACTATCCATAAGAAAACTCCACCTAGATCCCATGAACAAGCTGAAAGTCCTCCAAACTCAACATCAACTGACTTCCGTTGTGCCACTCTGATAACCCCTAGAGTCCAATCGAACCAAATCTCAAACTCCTACTTCTATAAGCAACCAAACGAAGAGAACAAAGTGAGAGACTTGCCAAACTTCTACTCATTACTTGAAACTGGAAATGTATCATACCAGAGTGAACCTGAATACCTCTTATTCAACCCATCCCTCTGTGTCCTCCAAGACATAATCAAATCTTGTGTATGTGGGCTGAAATAAAACTAATGAGAAAACCTCATAATGCAATCAAGGTGAAACTCCCCTGACTACACCAATGGAAAACTAGAGTAGTCATGTGTACTCCATCCTATACTTCCATCATCAGAAGAAGACTCACAACTCACAATAGGATGAGTTGGTCTTGCAGCAATGTCATCATTACCCCTTGCAGCCTTGTCAATAAGACCTTTATTAGAAAGCAACTTGAAGTGTCATGACTTACTTTTAGGAGTGAGAAGAATACCATCATGAATGCCATCAATCTCTTGAAAAGAGGCTGGAACAACACCAAAGTCCAATGTGCAAGACTTAGAAGAAACCATCTTCTTCTGATAAGACTGTCCAATGTCAATCTCAAAAGTACCAATGTAGAACCTTGTGCTCAAATCTCCCATAACACCTAAACCTGCAACCAAGATTGATGTTTCTATGTCATCAACAATCCATTCCACCCTAAGTGGTCTCCTAGAGATGTGACAGATGCCCAACATAGGTGCATAGAAACATATACCAACCTGTGTCAAGTTGTTGGCATAAATCAAAAGAACACCATGTAACCTATGAATCATGTTCCATTATAGAGCCCAATGTAGTACCACTATCAGAGGATGAAAAGAACTCATCATCAGTCTGTCCTCTAACCCTAAGGTGGCAATCCCAACTACTCCTATCTATCCTAACATCTGTTGTCCTCAAAGTGTACCTTGATAGAGCTCCAACCAACAAGGTAGGAAAGCCATCAATCAATGAAGTAGGAGGTAAAACCAATGAGGATGGTATTGGTATGCTGCTGCCAACATGTCTATCTCCAATCCATAGACTGAAATCAATCAGAAACTCAGGCATATACCTCTCAAAATCAAGAGTGCTACATCCATCACCAATTGAATCCTTTTTCCTAGCCATTACAAGAGGAACTGCACCTGTATCCTAAGTGTGAATGTTAGGAGATCTCACGTTGCTTTCCTCAACCTGTGCCCTAGCTACCATAGATGACTAAGTCTCTATTGAACATGATGAACATCTAGCCAAGCTCAACTCTAAGCAGAGCTCACTAACATGAATCTTGAATTCCTAAAGGGCTATCTAAGTACTCCTCAAGGAATCTCTAGAAACCTGAAGCTCGTGAGAGAGCTTATCAACTTCATCTTCTTTCCTTCTCAAAGAATTTGAATATACCTCAACAAGGTTGAGAAGGTGGTCATGATCTGAAAGGTGTAAATAATTTCACTTCATTGCCTCCATACCTTCTTTGATTGCATGGGTTGCCTTGAAGCATAGTTAGCGACAGGGATAGTTGGTTCCTGAGTCACTTCTGGCAGGAGGTGTTTAGACTTTGTGGAACCGAGCTTACACCGAGCACCAGTTACCATCCACAGACTGATGGTCAGAAGAAGATAGTGAACAAATGAGTGGAAGGATACCTCAGGAATTACATTGCAGGGCAACAAAAGGCGTGGGTCAAATGGATACACTTATGTGAGTATTGTTACAATACCACCTATCACATGACCATTCAGATGTCCCCTTTCATGGCGCTGTATGGGTATGAGGTGCCTAGTTTTCTTGATTTGCTACTGAGTGATAGTAGAGTGCCTAGTGCTGGAGACTTATTGCAGGAGAGCTAGGACATTATGAGGTCTCTTAAGGAGAATATTCCTAAGGCATAGAATCAACAGAAGCAGTACACAAATCAGAAGAGGACCGAGAGATCTTTTGAGGTGGGAGACATGGTTTATCTTATGCTGCAGCCCTACCAACAGTCTACTCTTAGGAAGAGTGGATCCGAAAAGCTCAAGCCATGGTATTATGGTCCTTTCAAGATTGTCAAGCGTGTTGGGGAGGTGGCTTATGAGCTAGAGCTTCTAGCAGATAGTAAGGTCAACAATGTTTTTCATGTGTCATGTCTCAAGAAGGCATTGGGACATCATGTGGTACCTTCAACAGTATTGCCTCCCTTAAATGATGAGGGAAAGTTGATTCTAGTACCTAAATCAATCTTGGAATACAGGGAAAGAAAGCTATGCAAGAGGACTATCCGAGAATATTTGGTGAAGTGGAGAGATTTACCAGTGGAGGATGCGACATGGGAGAGTGAGGATATTTTGCAGCATCCAAAGTTGAGATTGCTTGAGGACAAGCAATTTCGAGAGGGGCAGACTGTAATGTCCCCTTCTAGTTGACATCTCTTAGTTCTTGAGATTAGCCTATTATGTGACCCTTGTAGGTTGATAGGGTGGATAGAGGGTCTTGTTGAGGCATGGCTTGGCTTTAGTTATCAGAATAATTTAGTTTGGCTTTCATTTGAGGTCGTTTGGACATCATTTGCTTGACTTACCACTTTTAGTAAGTGGAGACACTCAACAGAACACCCCTGCTATTTTTAGCAGTATGGTCTGGTCATATGCAGATTATGTCATTTATCATTTGGCTTCAGACGGTTCATCAATTAGACTTATATTGAGAGAGATATTAATATTTAGTTGCCAAAGTAAATATTAATGAAATTGAAGCTTATTATATAAAGTTATAATATAATTTAATATTATAACTTAAGTGACTTTTTGAAGGGGGTCGACCATCATGTAGAAGGGGCCATTTTTAATTAATGATTATAACTAAAAAGGAATCCAAACTATTGAAAGATTAAAAGTGAAAATTCAAGTTTTATTTAAATGATGCTTTTTGAAGGAAATCGACCCAATTGAGAAGATATAATTTTTCTTTGTGAAAAATTCATTCATTATGTTATGAAAATCAATTTTAGCCTATTTCTTCTTCAGAGAACGAAGCCAAGGGTTTCAGCTATCTTCTGCATTGGAGAACAAGCCATCTTCAGTGTTAGCAGTTCAGAGGTTGTGAAATATCAGTTGATTTATTGCTTGTTAGTGAAATAGCTTCATCTAGAAGTTATTACATAGCACATTGAGAAGTTATCATTCAGAGTTTGAATTATATTTGACAGGAAAAGGGAATATCTTGAGCGGCTGGTTGGGATCTTCACCTGGCACGAATCCCAAGGATGTATGTATCTACTTGCTATTGTTTTGGAGGCCATACCATTAGCTTGAGGGCCGTACTATTCATTCTAGCCTGGATGCCTTGTCTTTTGGCTTTCTTCCTTCACCATATGGGATGCCTTGCACTCTAAGGTAGTCTGCAGAGATTTTTAGGCTGGAGAAATGTTAGTTGATGTTGGCCGTATTGAGTCTTCATCATTCTGGGGTGGTTGCAATTAGCAAATCAGGTTTTTAAATAATGCAAATTTGTTTTCCTTTTTGTCTACATGTTAGGGTTTTAGTACTGTAATCACTGAGGAAGAATAATAAATCTATTTGCTATTGATTCAGGGATGTATATGCTTCAGTTTTTACCTTATTGTATTTATTAAAGATTTTAGAAGTATTTATTTCAAAAAATCGCATTATGTTCTTTATATGCAAAAACCTCAAAAAATAAAAAACCTTCAAAACACAAAAAAAAATCAGTTTGAGCATCAGAGTTGAAGTTGAACCAGCAGGGTTCTTCACACATGATAACACATGATTGCACCTCTACCATCAATTCTAGAATTTTGGTCCTCTTATTGAAAGTAGGGATTTTGACATCATGTAACCCCTAAAAAATTTCCACCATCATTTGAAGTATTACTTTCATAGTGCCATTATCATATGGTGCATTAGGTGTTGAAATCCTTGCAACCTCACTAATGCAAGTGACAATTGCAAGTCTAACCACTTCATCCTAATGTTGCAAAAGTTTTTGCTTCACCAAAGAATGCACCAAAGGTTTCATAGCTTTACACATTGCTTGAGAAGGTGACTATCCAACCTTACAAAGACAACTTTCTACTTCCTCCAAAATGTTAAAAAGAATTGTTTTAACTTGAGGTAAGAATTTCAGTTTCTCACCAAAAAACTTCAATCTTTCATGGAAAACCTTGATGGTCTCTTGTTCTTTGTTCCATAATTCCAATCATTTTCCCATAGAAATCTGATTTTAATTTATTGATTCCAATCTTTCATGGAAAGCATTGATGGCCTCCTGTTCTTTGTTCCATAATTCCAATCCTTTTCCCATGGAAATCTAATTTTTCTTTAATGATTCCAACAAAGTTTCCATTGGAACACTAGAAGTATTCATGAAGCCTAACTAAATTTCTGATACCATTGTAGTGTTCCTTGCAAAATATTCCCTACAATTGATCTCCCTCAAAGAGAGATGAATTACAATGCAATTATGACAGCAAATTATTGAATGCAGATTTCACTACCAAAGTTACCATATTCCTATTGTTGTTATGACATCGATTTCACTACTCACAATCTAACAACCCAATGAAGTAAAAAATGCAATTTAAATGCAATGTTTACAACTGAAACAAAACCTGGTAATGACAACTTGGTGTCGCAATGATAGCAATTGTCAGCATAGACGTCTTTGTCTAGCCATAAGATGTCACCTCCAAGCTAATCAAATTCCTTCACAATTTTGAATTCCTTGGCTGCTTACAAGTTGTGCCTAAGTATTTGATGAAATGTGACCTCTTTCAACCAAAGTCGATAATAATCAAAACCCTCAATCACAAAATTGAATTTAACCAAATGTGAAGTGTTGTACCTAACAAAGACAATGATTATCTCCAAAACTGATTATAGGTAATGAAAGCTACGCCAATATGAGGAATAATCTTTCCAACAATAATCAAACCAAGATAATCACTTCCAATGAACTGAAACTCCTCTTAAATCAAATGGAAAATATTTGCTAATATGCTAGGCCAAAATTACTTGGAGAAATGCAATTTCTTCAAAATAAATAAGAGTCTCCACTAATAAAGTCAATTTGCAAGCAAAACTACAAATAACCTCCCAAATGATATAATTGATTTTTCCAAGAGACTAAAATACTTCTCCAAAATTGTTCTATACTTCCTTACCAAAAATAGAACTCTACTAATGATTGTAAATTATCCTAAAATTTTTCAAGAGACCATTAAATTTTGGTAAAATTGAATCACTAAGAAATAACTCCTTTCAAGTGAAATAATAACTGCAACAATGCCTCAACTGCTGCAATTATGCAAACTCCTCAATTAAATGCAACAATACACCAGTTGTTGCTAAATCCTCAACAATATGCAATAATACATCAACTATTGCAATTGTTTAAACTCTTCAATGAAGCACCCATAGAAACCCTGGATGGATTCCTCCACAATTTCTAGCTAGGGTTAATCTTTCACAATCGAACCTAGTATCCTAGAGTCTTCAAACCCTTGGACAAACAAAGAATTGAAGCACCTACCAAACTGGTATGAATAGAATAATCCAAGACATGCTCAAATGCCAAGCCCACAACCCCTTATAAATATTTCTCAATGACTTCCAAGAAGCTTCTAGAAATATTATTATTATAATCCCAAAGTGACTTTATAATTTATTATTTTATTTTAAGTCACTTTAAATTAAATTAATTATAAATAAAGTTACCCTTTTAATTTCAATTTATGGAGATAACTTTATAAACAATTAATTTACTTATTATTCCCTTATTTCTCCTTTTTAGCCTTCGGGAATAAATAAAGGCTAAACGATCTCTGGGGTGGCTACTGAGAAGGGGACATTACAACTTCTCTTTTTCCTAAGTTTCTCCAATCTGTAGCATGTTACACTCTCGACGGAACACCTCATAATCTTCCATTTGCCAATGAAATAGGCCATTCAACAAACCCGTTTCTTCCTCCAAGCAACTCACGAGTTTAAGTATGCCTTCATTGTTTGGCTCCATAGCCTTCCTTCCTGTTGTGACTTTTTAACACATCGCCCCATTCAAAATGGAGACCCATAATTTTTGCTCCATTCTGGTCTTTTTGGCTTTGGTTTTCTCTGTCTGTCTGTCTGTCTATCTCTTTTCTGCTATTTGCCTTTAGGGGGACGTGCCTGTCATTGGGTTTGAATGTGAATTTGGCCAAGTCGGTAAAATTAGGGTTTTGAACTCTCCAGCTAATTTAAAATCAAATGAAGTAATCAAATTGAAAATAGAGATTAACATTGAGGTCAGTGTGCTTCCAACAAGTTTGCACTAAAGTTTCATCAAATTCTGACTACTTACTATTTTTAGTAAGTGTGCAATTCTAGGTATTTCGTCAACATTCTTAAAATTCTGACAATCACGCTACATTTAGAGCACATCAAGCTACTCACTGGCAAAATTTGAGCTGAAACAGACAACTTACTATTTTTAGCAGTTCAACTTTTGGAGCAGATTTCAAGGCTTATATGTAGAGTTTTTTAGTGCATGTCTAGAGATTCCTTATGGGTTTTTAGAGACCTTCGCGATGGTGTAACATGCAAAGCGAGATAATGACTTTTAGAGTTTAGCCTTTGGAGGCTATTTTTAGGGTTTGCATGTCTGCATATTCCTTATGGGCTTTTCGAGAGCTTCACAGTGATGTGACATGCAAATGGAGATGATCACTTATTTAGGAAATTACTATTTTTAGCAGATGCATTCTGGCAACCACCTCCCAACACTTCAGAATCACAAACTGATCGCAATGCAAAAGAAACGAGGATAAATAGAGGTCATTTGATATATATGCAAGCCAAATTAGGGTTTCTAGCTTTAGGACCCAAAAAGAGGGGTATAGTTAGAATTTTTGAAAATCAGTGTATACCACCGCAATCAACATCTTTCAAGCTATCTACTGGTAAAATTTGAAGGCAAACAAAGCACTTACTATTTATAGTAAGTCATTTCAGAAACTGGCTAAAAATAGTAAATCGGCAGCAGCACTGATGTCAGCAGGCAGGTCACATGGTGAGGAGTATGTTATTCGAATTTCAAGTCAATTGGAGTTGTGGAGGTCTTAGAAACAAGCAGTTACTATAAATAGCAAACCACTTTCAGAAATGGGCTAAAAATAGCAGGCCAACTAAGAATAGCAGTGTCAACAGGCTGACAGAGTCATGAAGATCCTATGTTCAAAATTTCAAATCATTTTGAGCTTCTAAGATATGAAAATCAAAGGGCTTACTATTTATAGTAAGGCATGGAGAAGCTGGTGAAGACAAGGAGAAAAATATTCTAAGTCTAAAGATATCCTACAGCTACCTCCAAATGTGCCCACTACAAGCATGAGATAGAGAAATTGCTAAGGCATTGAAGGTTTCATCCTTCTCACCCATCAAAATGTGCCCACTTTGATGAGGATGTTTAAAAAATATTCTAAGGCAAGGATATCCTGCTCCCTATGCTATATGCGCCCATCTTTAGCTGGAGAACAAGAAAAAAATTCTAAGGCATAAACTCATTCCTCTCTCCCTCTCAAATGTGCCCACAAAAGGAGAAGTCAACAAGTCAAAGGTGGCATGGTAAGTTAATCCTCTTACATGTGCCAAACGCGCCCATCCTTCACCATATAGAGAATGCACCCAAGTTTCAAAGGTGGTCATGACATGAAGTTAAATCCCTCTACACAAGCTAAATGCGTCCAAGTTCACAAAGAAAGTCAAAAGGTCAAAGAACTTTCATCCTTCACACCATGTCATATGCGCCCATGTATTAAACTTCATTCACTTCACTATATGAAATGCACCCATCCTCTTCTAAGTGCTAAATGTGCCATGTAAAGAGTAAGTATTGAGGGTAAGGTGGTAAACAAGGTAAAGGGGGAGATGAATATTACTAGGCACATAAATAATATCCTTCACCAAGTGTAAAAAGCGCCCAAGGTGAAAAGAGTATGCTAGGAGATAATGAAGAATGTTACCTAAGGTGTAGGAATAATGTCCTCTTCAAGTGTAAAATGTGCCCTAAGGGAGATAAATATTGTTAGGCATTGGAATTTAAAAGGAAATATATCCCTCATGAAGTGTAAAATGTGCCCAAGGCAATGGACATTAAATTGTCTAAGTAAGTTTCCTCACCATAGGCAAGATGATTGATGAAATTAAAAGTTTTCCAAGTCAAAAAAAAAATTCAAAATGCTAAGTGATTTAAGTTTCTTTTTCTAAGGCACAAAATTTCTCCCTTAGGAAAAATACACCCAAGTTGAAATATTGGTGAAGTTGACTAAGATGTGAGTGAATTTCACGAGAATGAAGTTAGAGAATGCCAACATGGCAGGAACAATAAAATTTTTCAAGTCAGAGCAACAAAATACTCACAGGCATGAAGGAATGAAATAATTTTCATGAGGAATTATTCTTCTAAGGTTCAAATCCAAGAAATTAAATGAACTCGTTCATTGTATACACATGGATTCATCATGTTTTGGAGAAATTTTTCTTGTGGGCATTGAATATCTTCAATGAGAAGTTGATTTCCAAGTCTTTTGCACTTCGCCAAGGCTTTCAAGATGGAGAATTTAATCGACACTCAAATTGTTAATTTTCCCAAGGGAAAATTTAGAATTTTCTAAGGAAAATTGAATAAAATGGTTTTTGAAGGAAAAATGCTTCAAACAAGGAATTTGGAATGAATTGCCTATAAGATTTTGATTGAATTCTTCACATGATGAATTTTCCAGAGCTAGAGGTGAATGAAATTAAAATTTGAATGACAGATCTCCAGTTAATGAATAAAATTTGTTGAAGAGTGAATTTAAAGTAAATATTTTTGAAAGTAAAATATGCCAGTCAAAGTTGAAGTTCTAGAAGGTCAAGATTACGGACGTCAGGAGACAAGTGTTGAAACTGGCAAGGAGGGAAATTTGAATTCTTGAAGGGAAGTAGTGGAAATTTAATGAGTTTGCTAAACTTGGCCTCTTTCTAGAATTTGATTGTGCTATAAGAGCTGAAAGTTCATTCATCCTTTTCACAGCTAGAGAATTTTGATTTTTTGAGGTTTGGGAAATCTGAGTTTGTTGTTGAAGCTGAAGAAGTATGACTTGGAGTTGGAGAAGTTGCTGAAGTGCAAAGTTTCCAAGTCATTTGGAGTTGCTGAAGTTTGAAAATCTAAGTCTGAGCTTGTGAAGTGTGAAATTTGCTAAGTTTTTTTTTTGAAGTTGTTGATTGCTAAAGTGAAGTTGGCTGATCTCTCAAGGACTATGAAGTTTCTGAAGCTCTTGCTGAAAATTCTAAGTGTTGAAAGTTCAAAATTGTGAAGGAGAAGTTAAGGTTTGCAAATGAGATATGATATTGCAACTTCTCCAATTCTTGAAGTCGACTAGCAACCTTGCAAGTTATTTTATTTATTTTTCTAAGTTAATTTTCTAATGGATGTTTATTGTTTTGTAGGATGGTTGAAGTAAGAGCAACTGGCAAGGACAAAAATGGTGCATCCAAGCAGGCTATGATCAAGAAATTGAGCAAGTCCTTCATGCCAGGTCAAAGTTCACCTTGAAGTTGGGAAAGTTGGCTGACATGAATTTAGGCTCTTTCAACTTGGATACCTTCAAAAATTGGATGCTAGGGATTGGTAGTCACCAACCTTCAATCACCTCGCACAACATTGTTCGAAGTGGATTATTTTCAGCTATTGGTTTCCTGCCAGCTATTCAATGCTCAGAGCTGATGTTAGAGTGCACCAATTGCTATGAGCTAGATCATAGGTCAGTTGTCTCACCGGATGGTCAAGTGCTCACCAAACTCACTCCTAACGCTATCGGCGAAGCTTTCAGAATCCCAACACATAAGAAGATGATTTACAAAACAAGAGAATGTGCTGAGCGAATGTATGCATCTACATTGGAGAGATGTACGAAGGTGATTAATACTTGCTAGATGAATAAGCCTAGGCCCTCTCTTACAAATTTTTTGAGGTAGATTATATCAGATGATTTGAAGCAGGAGTACTGTGACTTGATCTTGATGCTGAGTAGAGTCGAAGACTGCCCTCAGTCATCTATTTTTGAGCCATGGATGTTTTATTACATCAACCTCATGCTGGATGGAAAGGAGCATATCGATTGGGCCATGATGATCAGTGATAACTTGCACGAGCAACTCCTGAGTTTGAGGAGAATGAAGACATTTTACATGGGCTCCTATCTTATTTACATGCTGGCTCGTATGATGAGATACAGAGGAATTTCATACAAGGAACTAGTGGGTTGTGGTTCCCATCAGTTCAAAATTCATGAGGCTTGTCTGTAGTTGCACCTGACAAGCACTACCCATTACAAGTGTGTCAACAACGCTTTTACCATGCATATTACGAGATCACTTCAACAGTGTACTCATCACAGGCTCTCGAGGGAAGCTCAAGAGTTAATAGAAAGGTATGCATGCTGGTTTATAAGATTTTTGAAGTTTTCTTATATCAGGCTGCAAGGTTTTTCTTCATATCCATATAGGCTTCCTAAGTACCCAACCAATAGAATTTTAATGTTAGAGATATCTAGGTAACTAGTTGCCTACGATAAGATTCAAAAGAGAAAGAAGAAAGGTCAAGTTGACTTCCCAGTTGTCATGGGAAATTCAGATAAAGCGTTTCCTACGCTGTAGGCAGTTAGAGAAGCTAAAAGTGAGCTTCAATTCTATCACCTTTCCTATCACACTAGTAGACTACATTACGATCCACACAAAAAAATCAAGTGGATACAGTTAGACGAGTTCAAGCATAAGGAAAATGTTGAGGATTACTGGGCTAGTGCATCAGATGAAGTAGAAGTCAGAAAAAAATGTTCTCTAGGTTGCCATTAAGTATGATCAGGGAGTGCAAAGTCATTCCGGTGCTAGAGCAGGTGAGTGAGGACATGAATGTTCTCCATCCAGATTATGAGGCAGTGAGAGATACACCTCTACCACTTCCCGACTGGTCAGAGCCAGAGATTGCTGATTTGGGCACACTTTGCATTCTAGTCTTGACATTTACTAGAGCATGGGTTGACAAACATGTGAGTAGATTAAAGAGTAGGTCAATTCCTTGCACCTACAACTTGATGGGAGACCATAGGACACCCACTACCGGAAGAAAGAAACAAATTACTCGAGGTACAAAATCTCGAAGGAAGGAGCAGGTTCAGTAGGAGCCAGTTCAGCCAGAACCTCTGAGAGTTGAGTCACCCACTTCTTTGGAGACACGTTCTCCAAGCATACAAGAGGTTTCTTTATTTGCTGATCAGAGAAATGCATTGAATCAAGTGCAGGAGGTAGAGGAAGAAAATCAGCTAGCACGGAGGGAATTAGTTGGTCAGAGCGTTAATGCACCTACCAGAGATGATCAATAGGATGATGAGGAGACTACCACAGATGTTCATTTTCAACATGAATTAGAGATGGTTTTAGAAGATGATGCAGTTTCAAGAGACACTCAGCCACTAGAGGCCAATGAGCCTCACCAAAATGAAGTTGAAGTAGAATAGGTTCGTGAAGTAGAGGCACGAGAGGAGCAACCATTTGATATACAATATGTAGTACCTGATTGGCTGAGAGATAGGATGAGAAGGAGCCCCAGTGAGGAGATTGATCCAGCAGTAGAAATGGAAGAATTATTGAACAAGATCAACGCACCTCCACAAAAGAAGAGAGCACAAATTTTTTCAAAGATATCAACTGATGAAGATGGCTCTCACACCCTTCATGTAGCAGTGCCATGAGTTGATTGTGATCAGGACAAAGCAATACCAGAAAAATATGTGATCATAACTATGGAGTTAGGATGTCCCATAGGGGCACAAATTGTTGAAGAATGTGATAACTCCTATCAGGTGCTCAAGGACAGATTGTTCAGGAAGGAAGGAAAGTATAAGAAGTTGAAGAAGGAGCATAAGGCCTTGTAGGATATGTACAACAATTGTCTCATCCTTATAGGTAGGAGATTCTAGCAATAGAGCTTCCAGCTGAGTTATCCAGAGAGTCAATTAGTGGCTTGTTGGAGTTGAGGAAGATGGAATAGGAAGCAGATAAATGGGTTACAAGAGTTCATGCTGAGACAGATAAATTCATGGAAGACCTTTCTTATGCTTTCTAGCAGGCTTCTAGCATTTTGGCATGAATGGAGGCAGTTGATCAAGCCTAGGGCAATGCTTCTATTTATCAAAGCAAATTTATTCAGCATCTAGAGGCATTGAGGCATACTCCTTTGTGGATGCTGATTGATGGAGGAGTCATTCAGAAGGATGATAGATATAACTTTACTAGATGTTACTCTTTAGTAGTCACAGGACGTGGTTTCTTTGACGCAACACAGGCGGATTCAGCTAGAGTTCAAAAGGCTATGGCGAACATCATTGATGGAGTCTAGAATACTTTGGAGGCAATCTTTGCTAGACGGTTGAATCTTTATGAGGTGACTACTGATAATTTGAGGGCTAGGCTGGTGCCTTTCTTCTCAGAGGTGAAGACTTTCATGCAGGATGACTTGGAGAACACTTCTACTTTCTCTAGCTTGATTTAGAGTACACAGGATTCCTTAGTTGCTTGGAGAAAATCTTGTGCACGACATGAGTAGTTAGTCACAGTGTTAGAGTTTTAGCTGGATTGCATTCCACCTATTTCAGTTCAGGAGGTTGAGGTTGTACTTACCAGATTCATTTATTTTGCAGCCAGGGAGAAAGAGAATGGGAGTGCATTTTTGGATGATGATCTTCTAGAAGACTGATTGTGGGCATTAATTACCTTTACTAATTTGGGAGTGAGTGGGAATATTTGATTCATTTAATGTACCACTCCCCATTTTGGCAGTTTTTAGGGTTAGGGCTGAGGTGGCGCAATCTGAGCCTTTGATTTGATTGTAATTTGAGCCATACATTGGACTTAGATATCTATAAAATGGGGAGTCTCCCTCATTTGTACGTCATTAGATTATCAATAGAGATTAGATTAGAGGAGATATCATAGAGAGTAGACATTTTGTTTGATAGCTTAGTGTGGAGGAGAAGGAAAGTTTTCCTTTGAAAACTTTTGTAAGAGATTGTTGTGTAAAACTTTCATAATAGAAGATCTTTTCATTGATGGTGAAATTTGTCTTTGTTATGGATAGCTAGCAAGGTTTCTTCATGCCTTCGACTCCAAGTAGTGTAAGGTAGTTTGAAGTAGAACAATTTTCATTTCATGCAAGTAGATAGTAGCTGTGGATTTGTGGCATTGATCAAGGCAACTTCGTTTCATTCCATACCACTAGCGGCTTGCTGATGACAAGTTTTCCTTGTGTGGTCAACTAGAGTGTTTCATAAGCTTAACTTCAGTTGCAATTCATATTTTGGTATGCGTTGTCTTGACGGTACCTCAATGTTGGATTGTAACTTGAAAATTTATTGCTATTCCCTTGAAGATTGCACCTACTTTGTGTAAGTTGTCTAGCGTGAGGTGAAGCAGAGTTTGGTTGAAGCTGTTGAGACTGATGCCACATCCCATCTTAGAATAGAATCTAGAACTTTCTCACCATTACACTCATTCACATTCTGTTCATTTCTGGTTAGTTTAGGAAAATGTACCCAATTGCAAAATCATCCGCATTACATAAATCCCTTCCAATCATCTATCTATTGTTATTTGCAAGTGTTATGAACAACTACGTAAGTCCCCTCGTGTAAACAACAATTCACAACGAACCAACTGAGGGTATTCCAAAGCATTTTAGAACCTTGGAGTTGAACATACAAACTTTCTAGCAATCTTAGCGTATGGAATACTTTGATCAAGAGAGAACGGAGTAGCCTTTAGACAACTTTGTTCTACTGATTAGTGCGCTCACAAAAGTCACATCAACACTTCCTTCATCTACATCTTACTCTCCTTCATTGGATTCTGATCCAAATAATGCCAATTCTTCACTGACAGCTTGGTTCTTCAAATTGATGATGAACTTCTTCCCATTGCTCTCGATCAAGAGTGTATTCTTCTTCTAGTTGTGATTCACTTTGGTAGCAATAAGCCATCCTCTCCCGAGCAATGCGTTGTATGCCTTCTTCTGAAGTGGGATGATGACGAAGCTCAATAGACACTATTGTGTGCCGATTAGTACTTTTTGTGCTATCAATGTACTGAGAGGTTTGATACTATGTTGATTTGTGCCTATCAAGTGGAATGTCGGGAGCTAGAGAGTTGGTTTCCCTAGACACTTATAGGTTTCTTTTGGTAGTACATTCACTCCTAAGCCTTCATCAATGATGGTGTTGGAGAGTTTCATCCCCATGATCTCCATCTGTACGATGGCAACCTTCCTCCTGACATTCACTATGAGTAAGCATTGGGTCCATGGCCTCTCTTGTCAAGTGTGTCATACTCTTAATTGGACCTTCCCAATAGTTTTGGTTTTCTTCAACAACATTAGTAAGTGCTACTCTCAGTTGGGGCATCATTTGTAGAAGGTCTATTACCTTGATAGGTATGGTTTTGGGGAGCACCTGTCATACGATGTTCTTGTAAAGTGCCTTGCCAAATCTGATTTAAAAAGTCTGATTTTTTGCATTAGACAATTTGACAAACACTTGGCTTGCAACCTTGTACTTGCTGGTTTTATGTTTTAGTTTGCTTTGGTTTTGATATATGTGATTGCAATGATGGATAAGTGCTAGAAAATAACTTCTAAGATGTTTATTCAATTTTCTACAATGCAAATGCAGCTCTTTTTGTATTTTCAAATGCAAATACATGAAACTAACTATGCAAATATGTACCTACAACAATAAGACATTTTTCCAAACACTTGGCATACATCCAATACCAAGTACAAGATAGAATTCAATGTAACTACTCCTTATCATTAACTTAAATGCATCAAATGTTTACAATGTCTTGCCAAGACTCTTGGCACATAAAATCTCATATGCAGCTGATACAACTTATGATGGCAACTCAATAAACTTCTGGTATAAACTTGTTACAATCTGATATTTGATGTTTACAATCATGAAACTATGATGCATACAATATTCAATAATGCAGACCCTAGAAGTATGATGCAAAGCTACTATAATGAGCACACTAAATAAATTGATGGAACCTAGAAATATTTGCAGCCTCCACAAAATAATTCAATTCTCCAAAATGATGCATCCAAATCCTTCAAGATTGTTGTGCCTTGACTCTTGAGCCTCCAACGATAATTCTATAATTTTATTGAATTTATTTCTGCCTTTATGAAGAAATCGCACCATCTGATGATGTTGCCCCTATGCTATATTTTAGTCACTAAATATTAATGAGGACAACTCCAAATTGACCTTTTGAAATGCCAAATCCCATCGCCATAGTCAAAGGAATGAAGCGCCCAAGACAATAGATGAAATCGTTGCAAGCTGGAATTGTTACAAGAAAAATCACATACACCTCCAATGGCTGCAATGTGACTTTAAATGGAAATTAGAACTTGCTCTCCAAATCAATTTCTTCTAGCTCTTCAAAATTTGGCTACAAGCCACGAAATTTTTCCTTAATGTAAAGTACTGAAATATCCTTTGTTCCAAACTAGTGAGGCTTGGTGTTACACAACCAAAACCAACAAACTTAGAGAATTCAACTTCTCCAGCTATGACAAGCATTCAAGCTCTCTAATATTTAGAAAATTTAATTGACTCCAAGATAATCTCAAATGCCCTCCAGAAGCTCCTTATAAAGAAATTGCAATCACCTTCAAGAAGCTTCTAGAATAAAATATTATTTTATTTCATTAAGTGACTTTTTGATATTATTTTATTTTACTCACTTAAATATTAAATTAATTAAATATAAGGTTACTTTTTAATATTTATTTATTTAATAACCTTATAAATAATTAATTCAATAAATTCCCCTTATTGCTCCAAATTGGAGACATGACAGTTCTTCTTGAACTCCAACTACAATGACGTACTAGCCACCTTGGAGGTTCTTTGTTCTTTGGCCATTACCTCTTCCACTTCCACTCTAGCCTCTCAGAGTCTTTCTTTCTCCATACAAGGGCCTAGATAGATAGCATTCTTCGTCTATGTCCTTGTGATCGATAGGACCTCCTTGTCAACTACGTCCAAAATATTTATACCTTTTCCTCGATTAGTCAATGTCTTCGTGATCACTAGGACCACACCATTTGCACAATTCCCCCTCCCCTCGAACTTTAATCATTTTGGAATTCCCAAGAAAAGTGACCCCATTCATTGCACTTTTGACACTGTATCATGGGTGTACCATTGCTATCGTATTGTATCTTGCTTCTCGGTGTATTGTTATTGCTTCTTTGATTGTTCCGGTAGCCTCCAAGGGATGGGTTATGATTTTGGGGTTTCAACAATGTGGTCAAAGGGGTTGACTATTCCCCTTGTGCAAAGAATACTTTCGAACTCCTTGTCTTTAGATTGTATGGGCACTCCTTGATGGAGTGTCCCATGACTTGCTAGATGTCACAAAACAATTTCTTCGGGCAGTTTGCCTTTGTATGACCTATTGTTTTTCATTTAGTACCATAATTCTTTGGACTCTTCCAAACTCTCCTTGTCGGCCTTTAGTTCCTTCATCATCCTCATCATATCCCTTCAAAGAGCTTGTATAGTCTTTCACTCATCTTCGCTGCTCTCCTACGTACTTTCATCACCACCTATTTCCTTCTTCCCCTGAGAGGATGTCTTATTCTCATTCTCGATATCCATCACACAATTGTATGCTTCGATGTACGAGGATGGAGGTATGACCATCTTTTTCAACAGGGAGGGAAGTAGCCTTTCAATGAACCAACGCTTCTTCAATTTGTTAGCCAATTGCCTCTCCAATTTGAGCAGTAACTCCTTGAGTCTATGATCATAGGCTTGTATGTTCTCATGCTTTCCTTACTTCATGTTCTAGATCTCTGCTACAATTTCACTGTCATCTTTTAAGAGTTTGAATTCATCCTCAAATGCCCTCTTTAGTGTTCATCATGATGCTCTCTAGGCTACATCAAGTTTAGTGTGCCAATCTATGGCTATGTCTCTTAGCATTGTTGGGAACGCTCTTAGCGAATAATCCACATCCTATCCATTTGCAATCCATATCGTGTCACAAGTCTTGCAATTTGTATGACATCCTCTAACCTATTCCTCGTGAACTTTGGTAGCTTCTACCTCTCGACTAGCGAAGTCACCATGTTTCTTCCTCCGTTCCCTCCTTGTGCATTGGACATGATTGGAATATTTCTCCCCTAATGTTTCAGTGCCTCTCTTGCAATCTCGGCCATGTATGGGTCAACAACATGTCCCCTCTCAGCATCCTCTGCACCTTAAGTCTCCTCGAGTTCGTTTCAATATTCCCTCCATCCAGGTTTTTTTGGCTCAAATCCTCCAACTCTCAGTTCCTCATCATCTAATATGGAAAAACTCTCCAATGTAGCTTATACTATTTTTAAGTTCTTCTAATAGCTCATTTTCATCATTTTTCAATTTTCGTTTATCTACTACAAACGGTGTTCTAAAAATTCCTTCGTCACTTTCCTCAACAAGGATTTGGTGTAACTTAAAAATAGATTGATTTATTTCATTAAGGTCTTCCTTCGTTTCTTCAACAATTTGTTTCAGTCTTCTCCATCGGGTTTCTTGTTCCTTTAATTTGAGTGATCATCGCACCCTTTCCTTTGGTGTTTCTTGCCTGCTTGGTAATCGGGTTTTGTCCTTATTGGGTTGTACAAGCATTAATTGTTAGTTGTACGATCATTGATTGCCGAGAGTATGCTGTTGACTAGTGCCACATTCGTCCTCCCACTTGTTCCTTTCCTCATACCATTGTATTTATTGTCTTTGGTGTTCTTTGTCACTCTCTACTTGAAGATCTTATAGTATGAAGTAATGACGTGCAAGCAACCCTGGTAGTTGGTTGAGGAGATGGTCAACCTCTGGGTTGATGTGTAGTCTATCCCAGATGATCGACTGAGGGATCTCTCACCTGAGAGCCTTCCTTTGTATGTGATCCCTCGATGAGATGTCCCATAGGTTCACAAAATCCTTCATTAGTGTGTATTCCCTTTCTTCATTTGCTTGCATCAGTTCCTCAATCGATTGACTCAATACAGGGCCATTCTCCTGTTAGGGTGGCTTTCCCAAGTTTACTTCAGTAACAACACCAAATGTTTACTCATTGGGGTGGATTCGCTTACTACGAGAGTAAATATAATTAATAGAATATAAAACAAGAACAAAATATTCATGAACACATATTGTACAGGATAATGGTACTTCATTTATTGATGTATTGAAACCAAGCATAATCATTTGTACTAGAACATAACATCAAAATGTAGAATATTGTAGCACAGTGTCATAATCACTATCATAATATCATCATGTCCAACTACAATAAACCCAAGTACATATAGTCACTAACAATGGTTGAGAAACCAACTGTCATGACACTTTGTTATAAGTAATCCAACTAGTCAGGGACTTAGTTTCCAGAAACAACCTGCAACATAAAGTTTATGAAATATTTGCTATCTAACTATAGTTTTATTTAATTATAACTAGCTACAGCCGACTACATTCGCTTCTTTTTCTCTTCCCTCAAGAGGATGTTTTGTCATAATCACTATCATAATATCATGTCCAACTACAATAAACCCAAGTACATATAGTTGTTGGCGGTGGTTAAGAACCCAACCATCGCGACGCTTTGTTATAAGTAATCCAACTAGTCAGGGACTTAGTTTCCCAAAACAACCTTTAACATAAATCATATGAAATATTTTCTATCTAACTATAGTTTTATTTAATTATAACCGACTACTACCAACTATGACTGACTATGATTGACTACATTCATTTGTTTTTCTCTTCCCTCAAGAGGATGTTTTGTCCTCACTCTCCATGTCCATCACTCGATTATAAGCATCAGTATAAGAGGAGGGGTGTACAACTTTCATTTTTTTTGTAATGAATGAATTAACTCTTCGATGAACCAACTCTTCTTCAATCCATCTACAGGTTAGTTTTATAGCTTTACAAAAGTTCTTTGATCCTACAATTGTAAGTTCTTATGTTTTCATGTTTTCCTTGTTTAGTATTATAGATCTCCGCAACAATTTCGTTTTATTTCAAAAGTTTGAATTCCTCTTGGAATGCTCTTTTCAATGCATACCATGTAGGTTTATGGGCTATGTCTAACTCTGTGTACCAATCTATGGCTATGCCTCTCACGGTTGTTGGAAATGCCCTTAACCTGTAGGCTCTATCATCTTGGCCATTTGCTATCCAAATTGTTTCACGTCTTATAGTGCCTGACAAGATCCTTGTTGCGACCTATTTGAGAGTTTGGAGTTAGAGTTTTCAGGAATCATCTAAGCCAAGTAGAGAATCAAAGCCCAAAACAGTGCCTAGACATCGTCAAAGTGCTCAGAAGGTCTGAAGGATGAAGAACACCATTGCTTTGAGTCAATTCTGACACTTCCTATTTTTTAGGGATTCTGCTTTTTTGCTTTTTGCTTTTTGCTTTTTCTATTTTTGGCACTTTTGGACCAATTCGGGATTTACTATTTTTAGAAATTTTGTTTTTTGTTTTTTTTTCTATTTTTAGTAATTTCTATTTTTAGAAAGTGCCAGGGTCCCACAAGTCATAATATCAATGTTTTCATATTTAGAATAAAAAATTTATGCCTCCAAGAGTAAAAAGCAAGAAAAAATCATAAAAAGCAAGAGAAAATCACATGGCATTGATTTTGTTCCAAAAGATCCAAATAATAGCAAGAAATTCATGGCATAAGCATCACTAAGCTCACCTAGACATGAAGGATGGATGGCACAAGAGAGGTAAAGTCTGCCATGGAGATGGAAAAGCAAGCTCCAAGTCCGCCATACTCAATGTCAAGCACTTGATGAAGTCAGCCCATGAGGAGAGATGGAAAATGGCTAAGGCACCATGAAGTCCACCAAGAAGCTGGCAAGGCACAAGTAAAGTCCACCCCACCCTGAAGAGAACATGGAAAGAGCATCATGAAGTCCACTCTGCACAATGGCAAGCATAGTTCAAAGTCTGCCCTTGGCTAGGAAAGAAAATATCCAAGTGTTAGCCAAATCTGCCTAAGCCCAAAGTATACATGGCATGAACTTAAAAAAGTCCGCCCAACCTTGGTAAAGAGACTTCAAAGTCTGCCCAGCACTAAGGAATACATGGCATGAAGTTGGTCAATTCATATTGGAAGCAAAAGAAGCATGTCTAAAGCAATGTCAAGTCAACCCAGCCAAGAGGAGGAAATAAAAACTTTAAATTTGGCTAAGTATTGACACCTTGGAGAATAAAAATTCAAACTTTGGTTAACTATCGAAGGAAATTCCATGTCTAAGACAAGTCAAAGTCTACCCCACTTGAAGATGAGATGGCAAAGCAAGCCCAAAGTCCGCCTAGACACCAAGGAGAAATCCATGAACAAGATAAAGACTTGTCATCAAAAATGATCTTGATTAAAAGATTAGAAAAATCAAATTTCAATACTTGAATATTTTCCAACACTTGAAATAAATATCCAACACTTAGCAAATATTCGAACTCAAAAGAAAATCTAGAATATTTTGGCTAAGGATGGTACCCAGATAAAATTGGAAACTTGTTTTGAAAAAATTTCGATAAAGATTACATTGTTACGGTGGATTCAAATAAAACAAGTCCAAGTTCGATGAACCTAAGAAAAAAAACATGAATTTGCTAAAATAATCGAATTCTTCAAACTTTATAAAGAGTTTAATTTCTCACTTTCAAATCATTTTTCTCCAAGTTTGATGGTGAAAGGTTTTAACTCTCTCGAAGTTACAAAAGACAAATTTTCAAAGGAAGGTTTTTGAGAGAGTGTAAATTTTTTAAGATTTTCGAAAAGTGAGAATTTTTGAGTTGAAGGATTAAATTTTTGAAGGCTAGGCATGCTTTTTCTGAGCTGAAGCAAAAATTTCAGAATTTAAGGCGAAATCACCTTCAAAAGTATATAATTTCGAAAGTTTAAATCCAAATTTGATAGATTTCTTCATTCCTCTTCTGTCTTATTCACCCATCTTCGCAAAATTTGCTAAAAACTTAGCCAAATTATTACATTTTTAGTCTAATTTTTTTCACAGAATTTAACTTTTCAATAGGCTGAAAGTGAAAATTTAGAGCAAAGGTCCAAGAAAATCAAAATTAAATTTTAAAATTAATATATGTTCATGTTTCTTGTAGGTTGATGACCACCTGAGGAGAACCTTTGAGAAAGGCCCAGATGAAGTTTTCTAGCAAAGGACTACAATTGAAATCAAAAATCAATTCAAAGTGGAAGAATATCACTGACACCAACATTGGACATGAAGATTTTAAATAATTCAGGAAGAAGATGTATGGGCAAGATGGATTCCTTCTGACACCAATTGCTCATCGGATGATGAGGAATGGCATCGTCCAAGCAGCTTGATTTCCACTAGCTGTGGAGTGTGCTAAACTAATGGTAGAATGTTCCATACACTATAATGCACAAGAGAGGTAGATTGTTGCACCTGATGGTAGAGTGTTAGCTCATCTCGGAGAATTAGACATTCAGGATGTGTTCAACATACCAAGTTATAATTGAACTTTATACAAGACCAAAGAAGATGCAAAAAGACTTTATGAAGATCAAATGTGTTGATGTGATTTTTGTGACCGCACCAATCAGCAGAACAAAGTATTCAAAGACTACTCCATTCTCTCTTGATCAAAGAATTCCATACGCTAAGATTTCTAGAAAGTTCGTATGTTCAACTTCAAGGTTCTGAAATGCTATGGAATACCCTCAGTCGGTTCATTGTGATTTGTGGTTTACACAAGGGGACTTACACAATTGTTCAAAAGGTTTGTAGCTGATAGTAGGCTAATGATTGGAAGGGAATTTATTCAATATGGATGATTTAGCAATGAGGTACATTTTTCCTAAAACTAACTGAAAATTATGCTGAAATGAAGAGTGCAGGTTTGGAAGATCTAAATTCTATCTAGAGACAGGATGTGGGATCAATTTTGGTAGCCTTCAACCATACTCTACTTCGCCTCGCATTGGACAACTTACACAAAGTTGGTGCAATCTTCAAGGGAGTGGCAAGAGGTTTTCAAGTCACAATTTGACATCAAGACACCATCAAGACGATGCATGCCAAGACGTAAATCACAACCGAAGTTAAGCTTGTAAAATTTTCCAGTTGACCACACAAGGCAAACTTGTCGTTAGCAAGCTACTAGTGGTATTTATTAAAATGAAGTTGCCTTGATTAACACCACAAGTCCACAGCTAACATCTACTTGCATGAAATAAAAATTACGCTACTTTAAACTACTTTACACTACTTGAAGTAGAAGGGGTGAAGAAATCTTGCTAGCTATTCATAACAAAGATGAATTTCACCATCAATGAAAGATATTTTATTATGATAGTTTTCACAATAATCTCTTACAAAGTTTTCAAAGGAAAACATTCCTTCTCCTCCAAACTATGTTAAGATACCAAACTATCTCTCTGCTCTAACAAAATGTATATACTCTGATCTAATCTCTATTGTCTACTGAGTACAAATGAGGGGGACTACCCCTTTTATATATAGCCTAGTCTAATGGACGACTCATATTACAATCAAATGAATGGTTTAGATTAAGCCACCTCAGCCTTAACCCTAAAAATTGCCAGAATGGGGAGTGGTACAATAAATGAATCACAAGATTCTCACTCACTCCCAAAATAGCAAAGGCAATTAATGCCCACAATTAGTCTTCCAGAAGGTCATCATCCAAAAGTGCGTTTCCATTCTCCTCCTCCTTGGCTGCAAAATTAATGAACTTGGCGAGCATAGCCTCAACCTCCTAAACTGAGATTGGTGGAATGTGATCAAGCTGAAATTCCAACACCGTGACTTCTTGATTGTGCTGTGTACAAGACTTTCTCCAAGAAACTAAAGCATCCTATGTATTCTAAATAATACTGGAGAAAGTGGAGGTGTTCTCAAAGTCATTTTGAACAAAATTCTTCACCTTCAAAAAGAAAGGTGGAAGCCTACTCCTCAAGCCATCAGTAGTCACCTCATCAGAATTCGGCCTCCTAGCAAAGATTTCCTCAAGGGTGTTTAGGACTCCATCAATAATGTTCATCATAGCTTTCCTAACTCTAACTAAATCCGCCCGTGTTGCATCAAAGAAACCATGGCCCATGACTCCTGAAGAGTACCATCTAGTAAAATTGTACCTATCACCCTCCTTAATCACTCCTCCATCAATCAACATCTGCAAAGGAGTATGCATTAATTCCTCTAGACGCTAAATAACTTTGCTCTGATAGACATGAGCATCACTCCAGGCCTGATCAACTACCTCCATTTGTGCCAAAATGTCGAAAGCTTGCTGATAAGCATGAGCAAGATCTTCCATGAACCTTTATGTCTCGACATGAACACCTACAACCCATTTGTCTGCCTACTATGCCATCTTCCTCAAATCTTCCAAGCCACTAATTGATGCTCTAGATAACTTAGCTAGAAGCTCAATCGTCAGAATATCCTGCCCACAAGGATGAGACAAATGTTGCATGTAGCCTATCAACGTCTTATGCTCCTTCTTCAATTTCTTTTACTTGCACTCAATCTTGAGCAATCTATCCTTAAGCACCTGATAGGATTTATCACACTCCTCAATAATTTGTGCACCTATGGGGCAACCTAACTCCATGGTAGTGATCATATAATTTTTTGGTACTACCTCATCTCGATCACAATCAACTCTTGGCACAACTACGTAAAGGGTACAAGAGCCATCCTCATCTGTTGAGATCTTCAAAAATTTCCTAGCTCTCTTCTTAGCTTGAGGCGCACTGATCCTACTCAAAAATTCCTCCATCTCTACCATTGGATCAACCTCTTCACTGGGGCTCCTTCTCATTCTATCTCTGAGCCAATCAAGTACTACCTATTGTATAACAAAAGGCTGCTCATCTCTTGCTTCTTCCTCATAGACTTCTTCTCTAACTTCATTTTGGTGAGGCTCATTGGCCTCTATGGGCTGAGTATCTCTCGAAAGTACATCATACTCTAGAGCCGCCTCAAGCTCAAGCTGGAAGTACCTATCAGTAGTAGTTTCCTCATCTTCCTCTTACTGATTATCTCTAGTGGGTGCATTGACACTTTGGCCAACTGATTCTCTTCGCAGTGGCTAATATTCCTCATGTAATTCTTGCTCCTGATTCAATGCATTTCTCTGATTAGCAAATAGTGAAACCTCCTATATGCTTGGAGAATGTGTCTGGTGTAGGTGACTCTACCACAATTCTTGGCTTCGGCTGAACTGGCTCTTTCCTTTGAGATTTTGGACCTTGAGTAACTTGTTTCTTCCTATTGGTAGTCAATGTCCTATGATCTCCCATCAAGTTGTAGGTCAAAGGAATTGACCTCCTCTTCAACCTACTTACGTGCCTTTCAACCTAAGCTCTGGTGAAAGTTAGGACTGGTATACAAAGTGTATCCAAATATGCAATTTCTGGCTCAGACCAATCTAGGGGAGGAAGTGGCGTGTCTCTCACTGCCTTGTAATCTAGATGGAGAACATTCATGTCCTCGTCCACCTGGTCTGGTATTGGAATGATTTCTCTCTCCCTAATCATGCTCAACAGTAGCCTCAAGAACATCCTTTTTCTGACTTCAGCTTCATCCGATGCACTAGCCCATTAATCCTCAATATTTTCCTTATGCTTGAACTCTTCTGACAATATCCATCTGATATTGTTGTGGGGGTCATAATGCTACCTACTGGTGTGATAAGAAAAGTGAAAGAATTGAAGCTCGTTTTCAGCTTCCCTGGTTGCCTGAAGCGAAGGACACACCTCGTCTGAATTCCCCATGATGATTGGGAATTCAATTCCTCCCTTCTTCCTTCTCATCTAAATCTTATCATAGGCAATGAGTTGCCTAGATATCTCTAACATCAAAATCCTATTTGTTGGGTACTTAGGAAATCTATATGGGTATGAAGAAAAACCTTGTAGCCTGATGTAAGTAAATTTTAGAAACTGAATAAACCAGCACCCATACCTTTCTATCCATTCCTGAGCTTCCCTCGAGATCCTACGATGAGTCCTCTACTAAAGTGATCTCGTTATATACATGGTGAAGGAATCATTGACCCACTTGTACTAGGACGTGCTTGTTAGGTGTAGCTACAGACAAGCCTCATGGATCTTAAACTAACGAGAGCCACATCTGATTGGCTCCTTGTATAAAATTCCCCTATACTTCATCATATAAGCCAACATGTATACAATATAGGAGCCCATGTAAAATGTCTTCCTCCTCCTCAAACTCCAGAGCTGCTCATGCAAATTGTCACTAATCATCACCGCCCAGTTGATATTCTCTTTCCCCTCCAGCACGAGGTTGAGAGAATAGAACATTCAAGGCTCAAAGATAAATGCCTGGGGGTAGCCTCCAACTCTGCTGAGCATCATGATTAGGTCACAGTACTCCTGCTTCAAATCATATGATATTATCTGCTTCATCAACTTCATGCGAGAGGGCTTGGGCTTGTTCATCCAACGAGTGTTGAGCATATTAGCACATCTCTCAAATGTTGAAGCATACATTCACTCAGCATGCTCTCTTGTCTTATAAATCATCTTCTCATGTGATGGGATCCCAAATGCTTCACAGATAGCTACAGGTGTGAGGTTGGTGAACAATCTACCATTAGGCGAGACAACAGATCTATGATCAAGGTCATAGTAGTTAGCACATTCTATCATCAGCTCTGGACATTGAATTGGTGGTGGAAATCAAGCAACTGCATACAATCTAGTTCAAACAATATTGTGCAAAGTGACTTAAGGACGATGGCTACCAATTCCCATCATTCGACTTTTAAAAGCCTCCATATTGAAAGAGCCCAAATTTTTGTCAGCTAGCTTGCCCAACTTCAAAGAGAATTTCAACTCTGGCAGGAACGACTTGCTCAACTTCTTGATAATAGCCTATTTGGATGCAACATTACTATCTCTTCTAGTTGCTCTTACTTTAGCCATCCTACAAAACAACAAACAATCATCAGCAATTTAACTTAGAAAAATAAAATTGGGGCTGCTAGTCAACTTTTGAAAAATGAGGAGCTTCAGCATGCAATTCTAACTTCAAACCTCAAATTCTCCTCTAGCAACTTTGAAATTTCAACACTTAGAAAATTTTTCAAGCAAGTTTTAGCAACTTCAACACTTTGAGAAAAATTTCCAGCTTCACTTCTAACACTTCTCAGCACTTAGACTTTTCAAACTTCAGCTTTAGCAATCCTCTTCTACTTCAAGTCGAACTTCTTCAATACTCAGCTATTCACTTGCATTGCAATCTTTACTTTAGAGCTAGAATCAAACTTATTCAACTAATGGAGAAAAATGAATAAGCTTCACTACTCAAATAGCTGAGTCAAACTAGAAGAAGCTATCTTTACCTAGTTTATTAAATTTCCACTACTCCTCTGTAGGAATTCAAATTTACCTCCTCCGGCAGTTGCAACACTTGTCATCCAACATCAAGAATATCTTGACCTTCTAGAATTTCCAAAAGATTCACTTCACTGGTCAAGGTGTACTTAGCATTTTTAAATCATTTTTCTAACTTCAACTGCATCCTCTTAAGAGATTTACTTCACCAATTGTAGTGCTGACACTTGATTTTATTCATCTCTTGCCTGAAAGATTATTTTCACGAAGAATTTGAGCAAATTCACCTAGGAAATCAACTTCAGATTCATTATCTGAGGCATTTTATTTCAAAAACACATTTTATTCCTTCTGCCTTAATTTTTTTTTAAATTTTCACTTAGGAATTTTTATTTTCTGCCTCTAAAAATTTCAGCTCCTCTTTCAACTTGGGCGTATTTTCTCTAAGGAAGGTGGAATTAAATACTAACACTTAGGAAAAATATTTTATCATTTCATCACTAGCTTGGGCGCACATAGGCATCAAGGAGGAATTTGAATTTTTCCTTAGGAAATTTTCTTCCATTCATTCTCCAATCATGGCACATTTTGCCTATGGTAAGGAATTTTCATCAACACTTATATATTTTTCCATTTAGAAGGCCACTATCTCCAACATCTTTGGGGCGCATTTCACATGTGAAGAAGAAATTAGCTTATATGCCTTCCTTAGCCACCTCAGACTTGGGCGCATTTAGGCTATGGTGAAGGATTTAACTACGCCTTAGCAATTTTCACCCATCTTCACCTTGTTTGACATCAACGCCTTGGTAACTTCCCCCCATCTTTACCTTCACTTGGGTGCATTTCACACTTGGAGGAGGATTTAACACTTAGAACTTACCTTACCCCTACTTTAGACTTGGGCACATTTAGCATACTGAGGTGGACTTATCTCCAATGCCTTTGCCACCTTTTCAAACTTTATCTCTAGCATGAACTTTGGGTGCATTTAGCATGTCATGGAGGATATTTTCACTTTAATGCCTTGGAATAGGTCGTGACTTCAAGGGCACATTCAAAGGGGCAAGAAGGAAGTCAACATTTTGTCTTTTTCATAGCCCATATGGGCGCATTTGACATAGGGAGGTGGATTAATTTTAACACCTAGAAACTTTTCTATCAACCTTTCTCTCCTTGGGCACATTTCAGGGGTGGCAGTGGACTTAACTCTTTGCCTTAGAATTTTTTCAACACTTTCCTAGTATGAGGGTGCATTTTGCATATGGAGAAGGACTTAAATTTTTTTCCAAAAAGCCAACACCTAGCACCTTGGAGATAGGCGCATTTTGAGACATGAGGTGGACTTAAGTCCTTGACTTAGAAATTTTTTAACATCTTGACTTTGCATGGGCGCACTTAGGGGTGGCAAGGGGACAAACTTCTTGACTTAGAATTTTTATGGCTTCCTCCTTCCCTTGGAACATTTTGATGGTGGAGATGGACTTAAGTCCAACACTTAAACTTTTTTCATCACCTCTTTGTGAAGTGGGCGCATTTTCAGGGGTCTGCAAGACTTAACTCATACTTAGAATTTTTCAACACCAACTAATTCTTCATTGGGCGCATTTAGAGGGTCCTGCAGGATGAGATTCAAACTTAGACAATTTCATCAATCCTGGCTTGAAGATGGGCACATTTTCAGGGTGGAGGAGGATGAACTTTAGACTTAGAACTTTCTTAGCTGCTTGCTCATGCCTTACTATATTTAGCAAATTTCAAGTGTTCCCTCTTCTGAAGCTCAGACTAATTTGAAATTTTAACCACAGGATCCTCATCACCTAGCTAGTTTGTTCACACTACCATCTCGAGCTGACCTGCTATTTATAGCATGCTTCTTAAGGTGGTTTACTATTTATAGCAACTACTTGATTTCATGACATCCATAACTTTGTTTGAATTGAAATTCGAATGCCATGACCCTCACGGTAGACTTGCCTATTCACACTGGCGCTTGCTGCTGATTTACTATTTTTAGCCTATTTCTAGAATGCCTTACTATAAATAGTAAGTGCTCTGATTTTTGTCAAATTTTACTGGTGGATAGCTTGAAAGATACTGATTACAGTGGGATACACCAGTTTTCAAAATTTTTGGCATTTTACCCCTCATTTTGGGTCCCGAAGCTGGAAACCCTAATTTGACTTGCATGTCTATCAAATGACCTTCGTTTAACTTCTTTTTTGTTGCACTTCACCCTGTTTGTGATCCTGATGTGTTGGACAGCTGCTGGAATCGACCTGCTTAAAATAGTAAGTCTCTGAAAACTAATCATCTTGCCTTACATGTCACATCACTTCATAGGTCTTGAAAAACCCATAAGGAATCACTTGACATGCGTTGAAAAGCTCTACATGCAAACCCTAGAAATAGCCTTTGAAGTCAGCTCCTAAAAAAGTCTTGATCCTAGTTTGCATGTTATACTATTGCGAAGCCCTTGAAAAACCCACAAGGAATGTTCAGACATGCAAAGAAAAATTCAACATGCAAACCCTAAAAATAGCCCCTGAAGGCTGAATACCAAAATTCATCATCTCATTTTGCATGTTATATCAACACATAGGTCTCGAAAAAGCCAAAAAGAATCTCCAGACATGCATTGAAGAACTTCGCATATAAACCCTAAAATCTGCTCCTGAAAGTGAATTTGCAAAAAATAGACAGTTGTCTGTTTCAACTCAAAATTTGCAGACAAGCAACTTGATGTGTTCTAGATGCAGTGTGACTAAAAGAACTTTAGAAGTGATGAGAAAATGTCCCAAATTTGGTACTTACTAAAAATAGTAAGTTGTCAGAATTAACTAAAATTTAGCTGAGAACCTACTAGAAGCATGCTGACTATGTTGCCAACCTCAGATTTCAACTTATTCACTCAATTTGAATTCAAATTGGCTGGAAGAACCAAAACCCTAATTCTTAGACTTAGCCAAAATTTCATGTTCAAGCTCAAAGGCGGGCACATCCCTAGAAAGCAGACAACAAAAAGAGACAGAGAGGGAGAGAGACAAAACCAAAGCCAAAAGACTAGAATGGAGAAAAAAATAGGGGGTCCCCATTTTGAATGTGGTGATGTGTGAAAAGGTCACAATAGAATGGATCTTTGTGCAACCAACATCAATAAGACATGGTTAGAGAAGCCAAGGCCTTCCATCAAGAAGATGCCAAAGAAATTGCTTTAGATCGACTTCAAGGAGGAATATGGAGATATTATATTGCCATTGAATAGAGTAATGGGTAGCCCTAAGGGTGCACCATTTGAAACATGGATGTATTAATTGATTGGCGAGATCACCTTAGGCGTTAAGATGTTCAATTGGTCATGGATTATTAGTGACAACCTCCATGAACAGTTAATGAATTTTGAAAGGAAAAATTAATCTTACATGACTTCTTATATTGTCAATCTATTAGCAAGAACTTATAGATATACAGGGTTGATTTGTTGAGGCATAGTGGGCAATGGGGAAAATGAATTCAAATCTTATGATTGTTACCCATGGTTGCAGCTCTGTGAAAAGTCACACTTTAGAAGAGAAAATGATGCCTTCCTGATGTACATCACTAGAATTTTGCAAGGAGGAACAGATCAAAGGCTTACTCATGAGGCAAAGAGCCTGATCAACAAGTACGAATCCTGGTTTATCCAGTTTCCCAAATTCACCTACATAAGAGTTTAGGGATTCATCGGATTTCCTTACCGACTCTCCATCTATCCCACTAACAGAATGGTCTTGCTTGAGGTTCTTAGACAACTGGAAACATACCAAGGCCTCCAAAGAACAAAGTAGAAGGTATTCGTCAACTTTTTGTTTTCATTGGGAATATGCAAGAATCTTGCCCATCGACACAGGCAATTGAAA
This sequence comes from Sequoia sempervirens, assembly GCA_007258455.2. Classification (NCBI taxonomy): domain Eukaryota; kingdom Viridiplantae; phylum Streptophyta; class Pinopsida; order Cupressales; family Cupressaceae; genus Sequoia; species Sequoia sempervirens. Next base: position 1,015,824,813 of record VDFB02281492.1, on the reverse strand, counting down.
GTGCCAGGTTTGAAATGCAATGCACCCTTTCACATCTTACTGGTCTAGAGCTAGCTTGGATCCTCACCACCACATTGGAACTATGAATGGAAGGAAGTACAAGCATAAGGTAGACCTGGAGGATTTTTAGTTGAATGTTGCAGATGAATATGATGTTAGGAAAAGACTATGGTCGAGACTTCCAGTGAACCTGATCAGAACATCTGAGCTCTTTCATGTGCCTGATCAGCTTGAAGATGATGGAGAGTATGTTTAGCCAGACTTTCATGAGAATTGACCTCTTCCTCCTGTAAGATGGTCAAAACTAGAGCTAGCAAATTTGAGCTCCTTGATGAGGCCAGTTGTCCAATATTCATAGTAGTGGGAAGATCAGCAAGTCCAAGAGCTACAATGAAGGAATGTGACTCTAACTTACAATTTAATGGGTGAAACAGAATTCTATTCTTCAAATTCAGGTGCATCCGAAAGTGATGAACCAATTGAGAGAAACCATTCAAGGAAAAGGAAGGAAATAGTCAATGACTCTACAAGGACGAAAGGAAAGAAGATTGTAGCTGAGGAACCTACTCAAAAGAAGCAAAGATCGAAGCTTCCTCATTCTGCCATGTCTAGGAATATGAATGAGATATTGAATATTGATGAATAATTGGATGACATAAGGATTCCTTCTCTGATTCATATTGAGCCAATCCTGCCAGTGGATGATGAACCCCCATCTCCCGTAGGCACAAAAATACTCGAGCCTGAGGATGAAATGGATATTCTGGGTAGTGAATTTCAAGAGGGAATTATTTCCACTCTTAGAGAAATCCAAGATATTCCATGTGTAGAGAATACTCAGGAAGAGGAAGGAATTGAACAACCTACCATTCATGACTGGCTTAAAGAAAGATTGAAAATAAAAGCACCAATAGAGATCCCAAAGGAAGATGATACAGTCGATTTCTTGGCCAGGTTAGAAACAGTTATTGTGAAGAAGCTCACCAAAATGTTTTCCACTATCCAGAGGGATGATGTTGGCCACCCTTCCATCCAAATTGTTGTGCCAATGGTGGATAAGTCGAAAGAAGATATTGCTCCTCAAGAATATGCCATCACTACTGTCAACTTAGGCCCAACAAAAAAGGGTCAAGAGGTGGAAGACTTGGACAATTTAGTCACATCCATCAAGGAAAGGTTGGAAAAGGAAGTGGAAAAGAAGAAAGAATATAAAAAGGACATTGAACGCCTGAAGGAGTACAACTAGAATCTAACCAAACCTCTTGATCAGGCCGACTTAGTAGTTCCTCCACTTTTAAACTCTTCACAAGAAACGATTAAAAACTTTGAAGAAGAGATGGTCATAGCTAAAGAAACTAAGCAATGGATAGTAAGAAAAATTAGAGAAGTGGCTACATTTGTAGAGAGATTGATATTAGCTTATGGACAAACTTCCTCTTTACTTTCAAGAATTGTAGTTATGTCTAAAGCATGGGAAAACCTTCAAGACATTCAGGACAGAATTGTCCCATGCCTTAGAGTGCTGAAGGGAGTTTCAAAGTAGGAGCTAATTGTTGGAAAAGTTATTGCAACAAGTGCTGCATATGATTTTAAGATTTTTCTTGTAGTTGCAGATGTACTTGAAAAGGATATTGTCAAAGCAAGTGATATGCAACTTGAAAATCTAAAGCTCAAAATCTAGGAGACTTTCTTCACCAACATAGGACCAATTTTGAAGCAAAATTTGACTAAGGCATCAAACTTCTTGTCCATCTAGGATGCCTTCCAATGCTAGAAATCAGAATGGGAGAATGTTTTTGCCGAGAGTGAAGATGATTTGGACGTGTTGGAATACAAGGTCAATATACTACCATATGTCACAATTGAGGAGGTCAGCATAATAGTGTTCAGGTTCATCAAATACACAGCCACTCAAGAGGATAAGGATGTGCCTCCAAGAAGATAGCTCCATATTTCATGTGTTCTTCACCCATTGGTTGCTAAATGTTATTTTGGGAAACCCTAGTTAGGGTTGATTTGTTTTAATCTTTATCATCAATCTTACATTGATATCGGCCATTCATTTGTTCTTAGAAACTCTATATAAACTCTCATTCTCTCATTTCCTTGTATGGAGAGAGTCTTATGAAATTGTCGCATATAACTACTTTGATAATAAAAAGCTCATATTGCATGATTTTCTTTGAATCCCTTTTATTGTCAAGTGGTTGCATGGTTACATACCTCCCTTCAACATAGAATAGATTTAAACTAGACTTTAGAGTAGATTTAGAATAGAATTTGATTTGAATGCATGTTAGATGAATGAAAGATTGATAGTGTTGATAATGGTGAAATTAGTCCATACCTTTTTCAATTGAATGATTTTCAATTTGATGTGCAAGGTTAGTCTGAACTTTAAAATTGTTAAACTCGAATTCAATTACTTATGTTCATTGTTTGAATTGATAATGGTCTTGAGTAATAGGATATCATTCGTAAATCCCGTTGAAGATTGCACCATCTTTGTCTAGTTGTTGTAGTCATCGTACTTGGCAAAGCAAATATTGGTTTGAATTTTTCCATCCAACACTTGTCTCTTGAGATCATAGGATTGGTTTAGTATTAGTCTAGTCTCTAAAACCCTTATCCTTTTTCTTTTCTTTTTTTAATTTTATTTCAAAGATTAGCAGTAATAGAATTTCACCACTCATCATCCTATCATTCAAAGTCCAAAGTGATGAAAAGTTGAGCGTAAGTCCCCCTTGCAATACCAGCAAAACATAGCAAACCAACTGAGACTATACCATAGGCATCAGGAACCTTGTAGTCTACTTTGTGATCACTTAGCTTAGCACATTGGAGTCTTTGTTCAAGAGAGAGTAGAATATTCTATTAGATATTTTATTCTAATGTTGGCTGAGGTCACAAAACTGGCATCAACATAAATTGGCGCTAGAAGGAGGGCCCTAAAACAACAATAAATCACTTACAAGCTGAGGTAGTAGGCATGATGAAGTATGGTGCTACCACACAAGTTTCCTTTTAACACACCTTTGGAACAACTAGAACAAGGACAAACTGTAATGTCCCCTTCTCAATTGTGAGCAATTCAGTTGACCATTGGCCTATTCTAGAGACCCGTAGGCTACTTAGAGGGTGAAAATTATGGTTTCCTATTTTTGAGGAGGTTGTTGCTTGAAATTTGGAGATTGGATTGTGGATTCTTTCTGGGTTTTTAGAGGACTTCGCAGAGGTATAGCATGCATGAAAATCCAAGCAACTTTGGGAATTTTCTATTTTTAGTAAATTTCATTTCTGGCAGTGGTCCTATTAGCTTTGGTACAATTGGCTCTCTTCTTCAACCAGTTCAGTTAGTATTTTGAATTTTGGCCTTTGGGTGCATTTTCTGGAGAGATAAGTTAAGTTGATTTAAATAATGTTATATTTTAATGTTAAGTTTTCTCATTAACCCCTTGGCCTAGCTTTATCACTTTATGATGTTTTAGAAAAGGGGACTTCAAGGGTTGTTATCTCATTAGGAGATAATTTATATTTTCTAAGGCCAAATTATATGTTGGAGAAGTGGGATGCCTACTTGAGAGAAAGGTTATTTAAAATTAAAAAAGTCAAATATTGCCTTGGAAAATGGATGCCATCTTTGGAGGGAGAAGAAAACAAATTCAAATTTGAAAATTGGGCGCCTTCTTGAAGCTTCTAGAAGTTTCCTCTCAAGTCTATATAAGCTAACCTCTTCTCTTCATGTGTGATCTCTTGTCTACCACATTGTTATGCTACTGGATTATTTTCATGCACACACTTCGAGGAAAGCATACCTCCTAGCATTGGCTTGTCTTCTTGCTTGAGAGATAGCAAGTAGTTGAGATAATAGTTTTTAATGGAGTCCTTGCATTTGTAGTTGGGTATCTTGCATTTATAGTTCAGATTCTAGCACGTTAGTGAATTTTTGGTGTTTCTAGTTTCATGTAGTTGATTGCAAGTGTCATTCACAGAACAAAAAATAAAAATAATATCATTATGGGTGTTCTACCATTGTGATTTATTGCTAGGGGCCAACCATTGTGCAAGTTTACAGAATTTTTGTAGGCTCCCTTGATTTTATCTACAACAAATTTCCCTTCCTAGGGTTGTACCACTTCAAGCAGCATTGGGAGTTGTGCAAGGAAATAATATTGGGTTGTGTGTGAGTTTTCATCATTGGGAAAAGGGCACCATCATTCCTAGGGACTAATGCATTCAATTTCATGCATTTTGGGTGAGTGTGGAGTGACTTGTGAGCATTTTAGTGCATTCTATGGTTGTTGGTTGTCATATTTTTTTGTTGGTCTGTCATATTAGAATTAGTAAAATCATCATTTGGGCTGGGATTGAGTATTGGAGGTAATATTAAGCATTTGAGAGATAGTATTTACAATTGCAGCTTGTTATGTTTCTCTAATGCAGTGTACTTGTAGGATATTATCTTTATTGTAAGGTTGTTCAATATTATTGTCAGTCAATGTTATTATCTTGCTAAGGCATTGTTCATTCGAGTTGCAATCACTTAGGGATCCTCTGACCATATGCTCACCATCCCTTGGAAAATTCCTTGGTTAGAGTTACTTTCCAATCAAATAGCTCGTAGGGAACCTCTGACCATATGTTGGCCACTCCTTGGCGCATTTCTTGGTTAGAGTTACTTTCAATTTAGCATGCATAAGATCCTCTAACCATATGCTCACCTCTCCTAGGAACATTCTTGGTTAGAGTTCCTTTCAGTTCAGCTTTACATCAAATCCCCTAACCATATGCTCGTCCATCCTGGGTGCATTCTTGGTTAGGGTTACCTTTTGCAACATTTTCGTTTTGGAGCTAACCTTAATGGGTGCATGTTGCATTGTAACTATTATTGAAAATTTGAAATTTTTTTGGTCTGGCTCATTACAGTGGTATCAAATCCATGATCCTGCCAACCTGTGCCCTACAGTGATTCAGTTGTCAGATGAGTGACAATGATTGCAAATACTACACCAAAAGTCGGGCTAGAAAATAACAGTCAGAGTTTCCACCAGTGCCATAAGCATATACCTTTTTCAGAGGCTTTGAGAGAAACAGGGAAAGTAGTAGATACTGGTAAAGTAGTTGAGAACATGTCAGATAGTCATAAGCATACCATGGATGAGAGAGAGGATAGGATGGAGAAGAAGTTTGATGGGATGATTGATATGATGTCCTATTTTCTTGTGAGAATGGATCAGTAGGCTGCTCAGAATCATACTCCTAGTCAAAACAATGCCACGAGAGAAAATAGTGGTGTCAATGGAAACAATGGCAATGGGAGAGACAAGACTATTGGCCAACATGAGGCCACCTCTAGAGGATCATCCTCTAGGCCACTCTTCCATACATTCACTCATAGGGAGGAACCACAAGTTGAACTTTCCATTCCTTTTGCAGATGATGCTAGGAAAGCCTACATGGAGTATGCCACCTTACCACCTAATCTTAGAGACCAATAGTCCTTTGATCAATTCTTGAACTATAGAAACAGAAGAAATGGAGGAAGAGCTGATAACTGAGCTCTTATGACTCCTAGAACTGACTATCAACAAGCCCTTGGGAATGTGTCATTGGTTCACTTCTATGGAAGTGATAAGTGTTTAGCAAGGTCGTGGGTTCAAAAGTTGGACAACTACCTATCACTAAGGCCCATGCCAAAGGAAGATGCCATAAAGTTTGCAACATTGCATCTGGAAGGAGCAACCCATGAGTGGCGGTACCATGGTTTGGTCACTCTTGGCCACAACCTCGTTCGAACCTATGATGAGTTCACCAATAAGTTGATTGAGAGGCTCGACACTAAGGATCCTGAAGTGAAGTTTAGGGAACTTGCATAGTTGAAACAACATGGTGTGTTGGAAGCATACATTAAAGATTTCCAAAGACTTTCTATGATGGTGCTCAACATCACTAAAAGGAGACTAGTTGTTCTATTCTTAGAAGGGTTGATGGAACCATTGAAGGGATGGGTTAAGGCATTTGACCCACCAAGTCTTGAAGAAGCTATCAAGAAAGTTAGAAGCATGGAATTAGCTGCCCCTAGGCCAAAATTTCATTCTAAGCCTTTTTCCCATAAGAGGAACAAGAAGCATGTTTCAAATCAGCATAAGAAGTTTCCACCTAAGGTGACTGATGTGGAGTGTGAGCAGCTTAGAAAGGATGGAAAGTGTTATACTTGTAAGGAACCTTGGATTAAGGGCCATAGATGTTATGGAAGAGGGCATTCTAACCATATGGAGGCCTATTCTGATTATGGATCAGAATCTGATATGTCTGATCAACAGTCTTATTTTGGGGACAACGAGGAGGAAGGAGCTCTAGAAGAGTTTGATCATGAGTAAGGAGTTGGGGGACCTATTGCCCAACTCTCTAGTTACCAAAAGAATAGATCTTTCAAGGTTCATGGTGGGATTGGTGGTCACTATATTGTTTCCTTAATTGATACTAGGGCAACACATAATTTCATTGACAAAGGAGTGGTTGCAAAGAGAGGTCTGAAAACTAAAGAATTTGAAGGTTTCAAAGTCATGGTGGCTGATGGGTTTCATATTTCTTGCAACCGAAGGGTTCCTAACATGGCTATGTAGTTGGGCAACTATGAAGTCAAAGATAACTTCTATGTGGTTACTATTGTGACACAGATGTCATACTTGGTATTGAATGGCTACACTCACTTGGAGAAATCTCTCTCAAACTACAAATGATAGAGCTCAAGTGTCAATCCGATGGGAAGAAGGTGGTGCTAAGGGGAATGTCCAATGGTGGTCCTCGGATTGTGTCATTCAAAAGAATGGAGAGGCTGATTCGGCATGAGCAAGTTGAGTGGGTTGAGGAATGTATGGTTCTTCCAGCTAGTTTGGTTGAAACAAAGAGGGACTATCCTCGAGATATCCAATCTATACTCACCAAGAAGAGTAAGGTGTTTGCTGATCTACCTCTTGGGCCGCTTCCTTAAAGGGGAGCTGAGCATGTCACTGAACTCAAGGAAGGGGCCAAGCCAGTTATCACAACACCATATCAGTATCCTAAGGAGAAGAAGGACGAAATTGAGAAAAACATAAGAAAACTTTTGGAGATGGGCTTCATTCGTCCAAGGAAGAGTCTCTTCACTTCAATAGTAGTTCTTATGAAGAAGAAGGATGGCACCATCCGCATGTGTGTGGATTATTGTGCCTTGAATCAAAGCACAATAAAAAATTAGTACCCCATCCCCCAGATAGATGAGCTCATTGACGAGCTACATGGTGCCAAGTTCTTTTCAAAAATTGATTTGAGGTCAAGCTACTATCAAATTTAGATGAGGGGGTCAGATATTGAGAAGATGACATTTAGATGCCACTATGGTCATTTTGAGTTTTTAGTCATTTGGGTTGACTAATGCTCCTGCCACTTTCTAGTCTTGTATGAACGAAGTCTTTCAGAAGCAGTTGAGGAAGTTTGTGTTGATTTTTTTTATGATATCCTCATCTTTAGCAAGACGTGGGAAGAACATCTCAAGAACTTAGAGGAAGTGCTTAGCATTTTGGAATCAGAGAGCTTGTTTGCCAAAGAATCCAAATGTGAATTTGGGATGAAAGAGTTTCTTTACATTGGTCACATATCGATGATGATGGGGTGAAAGTTGATCTTGAAAAGATCAAGGTGATAGTTGATTGGCTACCTCCAGAGAACTTGACTCAATTGAAAGGGTTTTTGAGACTTTGTGGCTTTTACTGAAGGTTTGTGAAACTAAACACAAGCTAAAAGAAGACAAAAGGGAAAAGAAAATAGCTCCAGATGGGAATAAGATGGTAACAAGAATAGAGGCTAAATTCTTCACAATTGATTATCAACTTGACTTTAAGAAATTGTAAAACTTGAGGCAAAGAGAGCTAATTGTAACAACATACATTGAAGACTCCTACAAAACTTCCATCAAATCTGGTCACTATGAGTTGGTTCATTAGAAGGTTTCTATATACATCAATGGCATGAGGATGTACATTCAAGATGAGATAAATATAGTGAGGCTGTAGGCAGATTATTCCTATCAATATGCACCAATGGCTAATAAAAAGTTGGCAAGAAGAAACAAAGCTCCACTAGAAGCAGAGGTGCATTTGCTAAGGGATGATGACATATGCAAATAGCCAAGGGAATGCACAACCATGATGGAAAAAGAATTTAAATATGAAAGAATACACAAGAACGAAAAATCTATTATTTATTTATCAAGGCTAGAAAATACAAGTTTGGGTGTCTTAACTAATCATAAGTTAAATAAAAGAACTAAAACTTCTTGAACTACTAAACTTGTGGTGAGATTTATCTCTAACTCATGGAGGACCGATAACACCCATTCTTCATGAAGATGTAGCATCCAATGTTCTAAAAATGTTGATTTGTTAAGCTCTCCTCTATATGAGACACTTAAAATTATGGCAATTGAAAGCATTAGAAAACATTTGTAACCTAAAACCCTTCCTTCCCTCTTATAAAATAGTCCTCTTACCCTTGTATCAAGCTCATCTTCCTCATACACACCTACACATGACTATCCAATTTGGTTCAAACAAAGCAAAAAGGTCTTTCTGCCTCTTCCAAAAGGTTCCTCCCTGACAATTATGTTGCATAAAGATTGTAGAGTAGGGGGATTCATCACCCTCAAGGCTCTAGGTCATGGGAGAGCCTCAATGAATGAACTGCCCTAAACTACCCTAGATTGTTTGACAAGTTGAGAGAGAGGCTAAAAAGGAAGGGAAAACAAAGCACTGTTTACCTTAAGCTAAAAAAAAGTGTGTTCAAAGCCAAGTGAGCTTGCCACAGAGGTTCCGAACAACAAATGAGAACACTCATTTTTTGAGAATAGCAGCATGGGAACCAAACTCCAATGCACCATGCTAGCGTCCCAAGGACATGCTAGTGTCCTTTATGAATAGAGGGTATGATAAACAACCGAAAACACATAGGGCCTACTTTCAACAAAAATGCTAGAGCTTACAATTTTAATAGGAAAATGCAAAAATAAATAGTACATGAAGGCTACTATGGAACTATTCTAGTAGCAAGATAGCATTCCCAGCACAATCTAGTCCTCTGATTGGCTTCAAACAAACAAACCTATGCCTACACACACAGAAATAGGAAAAATGTTGGGTTGTGTTTCAAGGTCTGCCTCAGTCAGACCCCATTTTGGTGTTCTCACCTCCACAAATAGCCAAGATGCAATGATATTGAGAAATCAATAAAGAAAAGAATAGAAGAGACTATCAAATAGAGAGCAAAGACAACCTCAATGCTACACTATAAGAACAACGATGCAAGTAAATGAAAATGAACGATATCACCTTCCTTTCTGCTAGCACTCAAGGTTGAAGACAATAAGAGATGACACCTTGCCAAGAGAATGGAGCTTCATAAAACCTACAAAGACAAAGATGTTGTAGCAAGGAGATGTTGTAGAGTCCAAGGAGAGAGCTTGCAACAGCAAGAAGTGAGAATGATCAAGAAGAGAGCAAGAGAGTGAGCTTGAGAACGAAAGAATCAACATGAAAGAGTGAAAAGAAGGAAATTTGAATCAATAAAATGGCGGCAAAGAGTCATTTTTTGTCAATCAAGGGTTGATAGAAGACATTACATTTGCGGCCAACTAGAAATGTAACACTGTTGCAGATTCTAAGGGTAGGAATCCTATCAAGATAGCAGCACGGTACACGTGTATCCCCAACAAAAACTCCACCAACGCAACAAGACAAGGCTATGTGGAAGGAATGGGATGATGGAAATGAGCATTGCATCATTAGACTTATAATTTCTAAAGTAAGGGTAAACAAATGGGAAATTTTCCTAGGGTACCAATTTACGCCATTACATTTTTCTCCCACTTTAGCAAGCATACATGTCAATGTAGATGTGAGCTCAAGTAGTGTAATATCGCAAAATTGCACCCCTTGCAATTTCGCATAGATTCTTGTATCCACTTTGGTGTCCACTCCCTTAGCATTTGTGTAGGCTCATTTTAGCCCCTACATCAACCTTTTTCCCTTCTCAGTACGCTCAAGACCCCTTTTCAACAACTACCTTCATGCGTCAGCTTATGTCAAACCTTGTGCTTTTCCCATTATCATCATTTTGTAGTGTGATGTGTCTAGACACTAGTGTTCCGCACAAACGTCTGTGCACCATGCTAGCGTCCTGTGAAATTTTGACATTCAAACAACTATTTCAAAGCATGTTTGCCACTTGTCACATAATTTTGTTGGTGGTAACAACTTGGGATGCCTTGTAACCACTCGAGAAGCTTCTTTTCCCTCCTATTCTCTCTTTTTAATCCATTCTTTAAATTCATTTGTGCTTTTGGATCTCTCTAGCTCTAGCTTCCACCTTTTCCTCTTCCATTTGTCTTGATATCTTGCTTCCATAGTTCTCTATAGCTCACTACAGCAACAGTCTTGCACTTTCAAGCTCTTACAATGCTCTACATAGCTCTCTTAGCTCTCACAGCTATCTCCCTCTTTAGCTTCCTTAAGCTTTACAGCTGATATCTCTCTTACCTTGTGCTTGAAGCATCTTGGGATTTCACACATTCCCTATTAATTGCATCTTTATCTTGTGATATGGGTTATCCTCCTTGAGCAGGGATTGATTTTATCACGTCGTATTTGGCTTAATTTATTCACTTTCTCTATCTATTTGGTTGACCGTGGAGGTGGGAACACCACCATGGGGGTTTGACTGAGGCAAACCCCTATACAGCCCCAACATTTTCTCTCAATCTTACACATGTAGGTATTGAAGATATTCATGTGCTGGAGGCTTCATTTCTTGGTTGGTTGTGAGCACTTTCTTTCCCTTCTTTCATTTTATCATCATCTAATCTATGTGATACTTAGTTTATCTTACTTTATTTCAGTTTTTCTATACTGTTACTCTCCCACATTTTGTAAGTTCTTAGCAATCTAATTGTTAGTAGTCACTAAGTTGTTTTCTGGGATATTCTTGCTTTCTTGTTTGTACAAGACACCAACGCATCTCTGGGACTACAATGTGCCACACTGTCATTTGTATTTTGCATTGTTGCCCATTGCCCAAGAGCTCGTCATTCTGTCCAAAAAACCTCTGTGTACTACTCTTTCTAATTCCAAAACTCTTGCTCTGTTCCTTAAGGTAGTTTAGGGAAATTTTCCCCTTGGGATTCTCTTGAGAATAAAGAGACTCATGAGTAGCGAATCCCCCTTCACTACAAGTAGAAAGAGATTGAAGAGAATATACCAATGTTGTCAAGAAAGAAAATATCTGATCCAACATATCTAGATGTGAAAGAGGGGGCCCCATAGGTTCTCGGTCTTGCAAAGCTAGTTGCGACCTCACCACAAACATGTTAGGCTACAAGACAAAACATTTTAGGCAAAAAAGCTAATCACAAAAGACACATTCAACAAGACACAAGTTAGCATGATAAGACACAACTTGATCAGATAGACACAAGACACACACTCATCAAATAAGCCTATGGATACTACAAACTCCATTGTAGGACAATCACATAAAACATGGGTCTAGTCGGGCTACCTGTTGTGACCTATTTCACACATCACCCCACTACACATGGGGACCCTCGACGGTTTGTTTCAAGAAGTTCGCCCATGCCCAAGATGCATATGGAAAAGCCAATGGAAATTCCACCCAATAGTTGAAGGAGACATGGCAAAACCTTGAGAAAGTTCGACCTGCACATGGAAAGACTTCTCCAAAGTCCGCCCAGCTCTTGAGTGAAATGGAAGAAGGAAAGGAAAGTCCGCCTATGCCAAGAAAAGGAATGGAAAGACTTCTCCAAATTCCACCTATACCAAGAAAAGGAATGGAAAGACTTCTCCAAAGTCCATCTATGCCAAGAAGAGGAGTGGAAAGGATGATAGAAAGTCCGCCCTTGAGAGATGGAAAGAATTTCTTAGAATCTGCCTAGCCTAACATAGGAATGGCAAGACTTCTTCAAAGTCCACCCAGCTTAGTAAGGGGGAGAAATTGAATTTTTGGCTAAGTATAAAACAAGTGGAAAGTCTTCTTGAAAGTTCGCCCAAGGTTAGTATGAGAAAAGGTTAGAATTTTGAATAAGTATAAGATGAAAGGTGGAGAAACCTTAGGAAAGTCCGCCTAGACCTTGAAAAGAAAATGGAAGGAAACACTTCCAAGTCTACCATGGGATGATAGAAAAAGTGGAGATAAATGGTGAAGTCTGACTTTGCTAAAGAGATATGAATAAAATTTGTCTAAGGCATGGAACATCTAGAGGGAAATTATGAAATGGCCAAGACATTAGAAAATCCGCCATGATGGAGAAAGGGATAAAAAACCCATAAGCTTGGAAAAAATTGCAAATTAAAAGAAAAGCATGGGTAAAATAAAATAAAAAATAAAAGATTAAAGGTTGAGAAAATAAAAAAATCACATGATAAACCTTTAATTATCTCAAAAAACTTAGAGAAAAATTGAGCTTTGTGGATAAACTTCAAAATTTCGATGAAGATAAAGATGAAGAGCTAGAAATTTAAAAACTTTCCTCGATAAACAGGAGTCTACAGTCGATGAACTTGAGACATCAAATTTTTTCAACTTTATAAAGCATTCTCAAGTCATTATCAACTCACAATTGTGATTCAAGAAGAATTTTAGCTCTCTCTCCTTTTCTAGAGAAAAAGAATTATTCAAGAGATAGTAATTTTTTTCTAGAGTTAGAATTTTTTCGAGAGAGAAATTTTTGAAAGATAGAAATTTTGAGAGTTGAAAGAATGAAGAAAGAGGTAGAATTCTAAGCTAAAGGTCAAATTTTTTGAAGGGTTGCTTTTTTTTTTTTGAAATAAATACTAGATTTTTGAAGTTTACAATTAAATTGCTAGCTACAGAGTGTAATCTCGAAGTTCAATGAAATGTTTTTACCTTAGTCTTCATTTCATCTTCAAAAAATTCACTAAGTGTTATTACTTAGCTTGCTTTTTTCATTGATTTTAACTTTCAACAAGCTGAAGGTCGAAATTTTTAGAGGGTTGCTTGCTTTTTTGGCAATAAAGACCATATTTTTGAAATTTACAATTAAATTGCCAGCTACATAGTGTAATCCCGAAGTTCGATGAATTTTTTTAACCTTAGTCTTCATTTCATCTTCAAAAAATTCACTAAGTGTTATTACTCAGCTTGCTTTTTTTATTGAATTTAACTTTCAACAAGTTGAAAGTTAGAAATGTCACAAGAAAATGTTAAAGAAAATAATTGATTGATTATTGTATTCCTTTTCTCATAGATTGATGACCACCCCTCGAGGATCATCAAAGAAAGCGCCAATGAAGTTCTCAAGCAAGGGAGTCTAGAAGGAGTCAAAGATCACTTCCAAATGGAAAAATGTTGTAGATACAGACCTCAAACATGTGAATTTTGAAGAATTCAAAAAAAGGATGAATGGATTGAATGGACTTATGCCCACAACGATTGCCTGCCGAATGATGCGAAATGGGATTGTTCAAGTTGTCGGATTTCCTCTAGCCATCCAGTGTGTCAAACTAATGGTCGAATGTGCAAGACATTACAACCTGCAGGAAAGACAAATTATAGCTCCTGATGGAAGAATTTTGGCACACCTTGGAGAACCAACCATCCAAGAGGCATTTGGCATACCTGATCATAATCGAACTTCATATAAAACAAAGGAGGAAGCCAAAAGAATCTTTGATGATCGAGCAGATCAATGTGCAACTCATATCAATAAAACATGGTTGGAAAAGCCAAGATCTTCTACTAAGAAAATACCTAAAAAATTGTGCTAGACAGACTTTAAAGAAGACTATGGTGATATTGTTTTGCTCCTAAACAGAATAATGGGCAATCCTCAAGGTGCCTACTTTGAAACATGGATGTACTTCTTTATCAAAGAAATTACTTCCAGAGTTAGAATGTTTAACTGGTCAAGAATGATTAGTGATAACATCCATGAGCAATTAATCAACCTTGAAAGGACTAAATTATTTCATATGAGTTCCTACATCATTTATCTATTGGGCAAAGCCTATAAATATATTGGATTGATATGCAAAGGTGTTGTCAGAAATGGAGAAAATCAATTCAAAGTGTATGAATGTTATCCTCAATTGTAGTTGTCTACCAAGTTCCATTTTAGAAGAGTGCACAATGCATTTTTGATGTTCATCACAAGGATAATACAAGGGGCAACCCATCAGAGGCTGACACATGAAGCAAAGAGACTTATCAGTAAATATGGATCCTAGTACATCTAATTTCCTAAATTTACATATATCTGAATCTAGGGATTCACTAGGAATCCGTTCAAGCTTCTCGACTACCCCACCCATAGGATGGTCCTACTAGAGTTTTTTAGGCAATTGGAGACTTTTCAAAATGTCCAAAGGCCGAAGTAGAAGGAATCCGCTACTTTCCCTTTCTTTATAGGGAACATGGAAGAATATTGCTCATCTGCATAGGCAGCTGAAGGTGCTAGACTAGAAATGTAGTGGTATCCATTCACATCATACCGATCTCGAGCCAATTTTGATCCTTACCACCACATTAGGATTGTGAAAGGAAAGAAATATAAACACAAAGTGGATCTGGAAGATTACTAGGCCAATGTTGTGGATGCATTTGATGTTAGGAGAAGATGTGGTCTAGACTGCCTGTTAGCTTGATTAGAACGAAAAAACTCTTCTGTGTGCCAGACCAACTTGAAGATGATGGTGAATTTAAACAACTAGGTTTTGAGGAAAGTCAACCTCTTCCTCCCGTGTGCTATTCAAAACTAGAAGTCACTGCCTTGGACACCTTCATGAGGCCTACCATCAAATATTCACAATGGTGGGTAGACCCACAGATCAAGGAACTACGGCGGCAAGGCATGCCTTTGACATACACTCCGATGGAAAAATTAGAATCTTACTCTTGTAATGCTAGAGCATCCCAAGGAGACAAGAAAATTGAGAGCTCTAATCCATAGAAAAGGAAGGAGACAAAGGGAAAAGAAATTGCAAAAGAAGAACCTGCTAGGAAGCAACAAAGACTGGAGCCTCTTCATTATGTCATCTCCAAAAATGTGAATGAAATTTTAGACATTGATGAATCTTTGGGAGACATAAGGATTCCCTCTCCTATTCCTGTGCAGCCCAAAGATGATGAGCCTCCATCACCCACAGGCACTGAGATTTTGGGATCAGATAATGAGATTGACATTTTGGACAATGAGTTTGAAGAAGGAATGATTTCAGCCCTGAGAGGAATTCAAGAAATCCCAAGCATGCAAGACATTCAAGAAGAAAAAGATATCGAGCAACCAACAATTCCTAAGTGGTTGAAGGAAATATTGAAGATGAAGGAACTTGAAAAAGTTCCTAAAGATGAAGATGACATGGCCAATTTCCTGGCTAGATTGGAAGCAGTTAGTGCAAGAAAACCTGCCAAAACCTTTTCCACCATTTAGAGAGATGAAGCTGGGCATCGTACAGTTTAAGTTGATGTACCGATAGTTGACAAGGTGAGGGAAGAAATTAATCCCCTGGAATATGCCATACCACTATCGATTTAGGCCCTACCACAAAAGGACAGGAGATGGAAGAATTGGATAATTTTGTTGCCACTATCAAGGCGAGGCTAGAGAAGGAGATAGCAAAGAAAAAAGAGTACAAACGAGAGGTTGACCAAATCAAGGAGTATATTAAACATCAAACTAAGCCTCTTGATCAGACTAACTCAATAGCTCCTCCACTGATGAATACTTCTCATGAGACTTTCGAAGAGGAGAATAATTTAGCCAATGAAACTAAAGAATGGTTAATCAACAACAAACAAGAGGTGGCTGTGTTTGCAGAAAGGTTGGCATTAGCATACGAGAAAAATTCTTCTTTGCTCTTGAGAATTGCAACGTTGGCAGAAGCATGGGATAATGCTCAGGATGTTCGAGGTAGGATCATTCCATGTCTCAAAGTGCTTAAAGGAGTGTCAAAGTAAGAGTTGGTCAACAGAAAAGTAATTGCACCAGGTATAGCTTATGATTTTAGCAATTAGTACATGGTATTGATCACACAGAGTGAGAACCTAGAAAAGATTAAGGTAGATACCATCTGAATTGAGGAGAAGACAAAAGAAATTTGGGAGAAGATTCTAGCATGGCTACAGATGCACTGGAGAAGGAAATTGTACGAGCAAACAACCTGCAATCTAAAAATTTTAAGTACAAAATTCAAGAAATCTTCTTCACTACTGGGCCTATCCTCAAGCAAAATTTGACCAAGGCAGCTGACTTCCTGTTCATCTTTCACAATTTCCAACAACAGGAATCAGAATGGGAAGACATTATTGCTAAATGCTCAAGCAATTACCAAAGAGGATAAGGAATTCAAGGTCAATGCGTTACCACCTATCATGATCGAGGAGGTTGACATGATAGTTTCTAAATTCATCTAGTATAATGCAACCAAAGAGGATAAGGATGCGGCTCCTCAAGCATAGCTCCATACTTCAATTAACTGCTTGTTATCTCATTGATTATTGATTGTGTTTTGGAAAACCCTAATTAGGGGTTTTATTCTTTAATCTCTGCTATTGATTTCAGATTAATCTTGGCTATTCATTGTACTTTAGGAACTCTATATAAACCCACTCTTATTCTCTCATTGATATAATAGAATATAGAAGAATAGAAGGAGAGATAAGAAGAATAGATAGATAGCATAATAATAAGAGAGAAAGAGTTTATGAAATTGTTGCAAAAGACTATTTTGATAATAAAGTTCATGATGCATGAGATTCTTTGAATTCTTTTATTGTCAAATGGTTGCATGGTTACGTATTTTTCTTCCTCATTGAATGGTTTCAAGTTAGAATTTCTTTTGGATGTATGTTAAAGGAACGATAGATTGATCATAAAGATTAGTGAAACTTTGCTCATACTTTCTTTGGATGGATGCTTTCTATTCAATGCGTAAAGTTAGACTAAGCTTTTAATGTGGGTGCTTCATTGTATTACTTCAAATAATGTTGTTCTATTGATGGTGTTGTTCGTAGGAAGAAAATTTTAAGCACAAATTCCTAGAAGATTGCACTTACTTTGTGTAGTTGTCGTATAACGTGGTGAAACAAAGTATTGTTCTTTGGTTTCATTCAATCCTTACTGTCTCTTGAGTTCGTAGGAATAGCATAGGATCCCTCAAACCTTGCTCCCCTTTTTCACTTTTTTTAATTTAAAATTCAAAAATCCAAAAAAAAATATCACTGCATCTAGGTCTTTGTTTTCTAAGTAACTTGCTAGAGTAAATCCCTTTGTGTTACCAGCAAAATCGCATCTTCAACAGAGCTTATCCACACCCAACTTACGAAACATTGGAATTGTTGTATGATATTTTTGGAAATCTTAGCATACTAGTCAGTTTTTCAAGAGAGGATATAATATCTTTGGATTCTTTATTCTAGAGTGCTTGGTGAGTCATAAAACACATATCAACACTACCCCCAATCTAAACATGAGGATATATGATGTATGACACCAAGACACAATGACATCAAATATCAGATAAAAAACACAATTGCAAGACACCAAGGAATTCATTTTAGAAAAGCTTTCAAAGGGGGTTCCTTTAGTAGGGAACCCTTTTAGACACCAAGGGGCCCAATTCAAAGGAACGCTCCAATTGAAAGAAACAAAATTTTCCACAAGTGATTTTGTCATCAAGGAATCCTTTTAAAAGATCTTTCATCAAGGATTCTAGTGGAAAGAATGCTCCTTTTTCAAAGGAAAGTTTTTAGAATCTTTCATTTTTGAAAAAGTACTCCTTTTTCAAAGGAAAGTTTCCAAACTCTTTTACCACAAAATCGTCCACATTGAGAGAATGCATCAGTTTGGAAAATGAATTTTTTTCAATAAGGGATTCTTTGGCCAAGGAATTCTCCCTATTGAAAATTAGAGAAGCACAATATCCCACCCTTAGGATGGTGTGTGCTACGCAAAGGAGCACATGGCATCTTAAGGATATAAAGGGGAGGTAGAGATGTGGCATGCAACACATAACGAGATGTATTTGTGGTATGTTGTCACACATGCAAGGGACAACACATGAGAACCAAAACATCAGAAAGCAAGAAGACAGAGACAAAGAAATTAAGAAATAGGGGTATCTAAGAGTTCAAGGTCATAAGTGTTCATAGATATAGATAGATAAATAATAATATAATATTCATATGAACTGTCATAAATCCACAAAGCTCTCAAGACATGGAGAAGAGAACATGAAGACAAAGTAAAAAAATAAAAATTGGGTCAACATGGAAGAAAGCCTTGTTGTGACCTTTTCACACATCACCCCATTCAAAATGGGGACTCCCCTAACTTTTGCTCCATTCAGGTCTTTTGGCTTGACTTTGGTTCATTTTGCTGCTATCCCTCTTGGTTCCTTCCATCTTTCTGGGGATGTGCCCATCTTTGGGCCTAGATTGAAATTGTCTGTGAAATAAGGGTTTTTATATTTTGGATCAGTTTGAGGTTAATTGGAGTGAGAAAATTGAAATCTCAGCTTGGCACTGCGTTCAGGAAGCCTCTGATAGGTTCAAATTAAATTTTCATTGAATTCTGACAACTTACTATTTTTAGTAAGTACTTAATTTGGGACCTTTTTCTCGAGACTTTTGGAATTCTAACTGTTGCACCACACTTAGAACACTTTGAGTTGTCTGCCTGCAAATTTTGAGTGAAATCAGACAACTTGCTTTTTTTAGTAAGTCCCCTTATTTGAGGCTTTTCTACTAGGGTTTTCACAAAACTAATTGTTGCATTAGATTCAAGACACTTCAAAGTACTTGCACACAAAATTTGAGCAAATTCTGACAACTTGCTATTTTTAACAGTCTTGGCTTCAGGAGTCATTTTTAGGGTTTATATGTATGACTTTTCAATGCATGTCAGGATATTCTTTATGGGTTTTTGAAGAGCTTCACAATGATGTGACATGTAAGTTAGGTTGATGACTTTATATTTTTAGCAGGTGTTCGCATGCAAACCAATTTTTTGGGGTTTTTTGGGCTTTTTGAGATCTCTCGGGCAGTATAACATGCAAACACATCCAATAGGTGGTTGATCACTTTTTTAGGCACTTACTAGTTTTAGCAGGTTCACTCTAGCAGCCCCCTAATCTTTAGTTTCACAAGCAAAGCAGTTCAGACTAGAAACAAAGTCAAACAGAGGTCATTTGAGGCATATGCAAGTCAGATTAGAGTTTCCAACTTCGAGACTCAAAATGAGGGGTAGAACTAGAGAAAAATGAAAAACTGATGTATCCCATCACAATCATCATCTTTCAAGCAGTCTACTAGTAAAATTTGAGCACAATTGGAGTACTTACTATTTATAGTAAGTCACCTCCATAACAGGGCTAAAAATGGCAGGTCAACACAGATGGCAGGTGTGAATAGGATAGTTAGATCATGAGGGCCAGGGTGAGCAAAAATTAGGCCTTGAGAAAGTCAAAAATTCATGGAAATCACAAGGGCTTCATAACTTTCTAAAAATAGTAAACAAGGGTGAGCAGGCTAAAAAATTGGCTAAGTGTTCATATATGTCCAAGGCACACTTAATGGCATCACAACCTTCTAAATGCACCCTCAACTAGCAGGAACCCCCTTGAAATGATCCCCAGTTGAGGAAAGAGCTTAAAAAAGGCCTAAGGCATCAAGATGAAAGCTTGACCCTTCAAATGCGCCCAATATGAAGACCTAACAAATGCGCCCTTAAAAGTGGGAGCTTGACCCTTGAAATGCGCCCAAGTTGAGAGGAGAGTCATGCAAAATTCTAAGTCATAAAATGGAATCACCACCCCTGAAATATGCCCTCAGCTTGGAGAAGTGGAAGTAGGACCTAGTGAATGCGCCCAAGTTGTCAATAAGGCACAAAAAAAAATTTGAACTGTTGAAGATTGGAAGCTACCCCCTCATATGCACCTAGCTTGTGTAGAGAGGTTTGGAAAATTTTATAAGGCATAAAATGGAAAATTTTAAAATGTGCCCATTTAAGAAGAAGGCCTAGAAATTTGTTAAGGAAAAAGAAAGTGAAAGCTCCCCCTTCAAAATGCACCCAACGTGAAATAGGTTGAGGTGAAGAAAAATGTCTAAGTGATGGAATGTAAAATGGGAGTACATGATCTCAAATGCACCCAAGGTAGTTGTTGATGTGATTTTTGTGACTGCACCAATCAGTAGAACAAAGTTGTTCGAAGGCTACTCCATTCTCTGTTGATCAAAGTATTCCATGCACTAAGATTACGAGATAGATCACGCGTACAACTCCAAGGTTCCGAAATGCTTTGGAATACCCTCAGTTGGTTCATTGTGAATTGTTGTTTACACGAGGGGACTTACACAATAGTTCATAACACTTGTAGCTAACAATAGATGGATCATTGGAAGGAATTTAAGCAATGCAAATTATTTTGCAATAAAGTACTTTTTCCTAAACTAACCAGAAATAAACGGAATTGAAATGAGTGTAAGGGTAAGAAGGTTCTAGATTCTATTCTAAGGAGGGATGTAGGATCAATCTCAACAACTTCAACCAAACTCTGCTCTACCTCATGCTGAATAGCTTACACAAAGTTGGTGCAATCTTCAAAGAGATGGCAAGAGGTTTTCAAGTTACAATCCAGCATCAAGATACCATCAAGACGATGCATACCAAGATATAAATTGCAACTGAAGTTAGGCTTATAAGGTTCTCCAGTTGACCACACAAGGAAAACTTGCCGTCAGCAAGCTGTTAGTGGTATGGAATAAAACGAAGTGCCTCGATCAACACCACAAATCCATGACTAATATCTACTTGCATGGAGTGAAAATTATACTACTTTAATCTACTTTACACTACTTGGATTCAAAGGGATGAAGAAACCTTGCTAGCTATCCATAATAGAGACAAATTTCACCATCAATGAAAAGATCTTCTATTATGAAAGTTTTACACAACAATCTCTTACAAAAGTTTTCAAAGGAAAACTTTCCTTCTTCTCCACACTATGCTAAGCTATCAAACTATCTCTCTGCTCTAACAAAATGTCTACTCTCTGATATCTCCTCTAATCTAATGATAATAATACACAAATGAGGGGGACTCCCCTTTTATAGATGGCCAAGTCCAATGGAAGACTCAGATTATAATCAAAAGAATGGCTCAGATTGAGCCACCTCAGCCCTAACCCTAAAAATTGTCAGAATAGGGAGTGGTATAATAAATGAATCAAAGATTCCCACTCACTCCTAAAATAGTAAAGGAAATCAATTCCCATAATCAATCCTCTAGAAGGTCGTCGTCTAGAAGTGCATTCCCCTTCTCCTTCTCCCTAGTTGCAAACTCAATGAATCTGGCAAGCACAGTCTGAACCTCCTGGACTGAAATTAGTGGAATACAATCAAGTTGAAACTCAAGCACCGTGACCGATTGTCTGTGCCTCATGCAATATTTTCTCCAAGAAACTAAAGAATCCTGCGTACTTTGAATCAAGTTGGAGAAAGTAGAAATGTTCTCAAAATCATCCTGCACAAAGGTCCTCACCTCTGAAAAGAAAGGTGCCAGCCTACCCCATAATCTAACTTTTGAAAGCCTCCAAGTTGAAAGAGCCTAAATTGGTATCAGCCAGCTTGCCCAACTTTGAAGTGAACCTTGACTCCGACAGGAAAGGCTTGCTTAGCTTCTTGATAACAACTTGCCTAGATGCGCCATTGTTATCTCTGCCAATTGCTCTTACTTCAGCCATCCTCAACTTCTCCAAAAAATTTGAATTTTCAATCACTTAGAAAGTTTATGCAAGCTTTATCAACTTTGACTTCACACTCTGACTTAGCAAATTTCCAAGCTGGTTGTAGCAACTTCACACTTAAAGAAAGTCGACCAACTTCAATTAGCAACTTGCCAGCACTTGGAATTTTTAAAATTCGCACTTCAATAACTCCAGACTTAGATTTTCAGACTTCAGCTTCAACAACTCACTTCAAGTCGTACTTCTTCAATAACCTTTAGCTTGCACTATAACTTCAATCTTTATTCAATGCCTAACAACTTCAATCTAAGAGCAATTTTGAATTTCTTCAACTGGTGAAGAGAAATGAATAGACTTTCAATTCTTATAGCCAAATCAAATTCTAGAAGGAGGCCAATTTTAGCCAGTTCATTAAGTCTCTACTATCTCATAGCAGGAATTCAAATTTCCCTCCTTTGACAATTTTAACACTTGTCTCCTGACGCCTGGAATCTTGACCTTCTAGAACTTCAACTTGACTAGCGTATTTTGCATTCACTTTCAAAAATATTTACTTTAAATTCACTCTTTAACAAATTTCATTCACCAACCGGAGCTCTGTTATTCAACTTCTAATTTTATTTCTCCCCCTAACTTTGGGAAAATTCATCTTGTGAAGAATTCAATCAAAATCGTCTAGGCAAACAACTTCAAATTCATCGTTTGGAATTTTTTTTAAAATCTTGAAAACACATTTTATTCACTTTGCCTTAGAAAATTTTAAATTTCCCTTAGGAAAATTCATTATTTCAAGTTCCAATTAAATTCTTCATCTCGAAAGCCTCGGTGGAGTGTAGAAGACTTTGAAATCCACTCCTTGTCGAAGATCCTCAATACCCAGAAGATAATTTTCTTCAAAACGTGTCGAATTCATGGGTATACAATGAACGGGTTCATTTATTTTTTTGATTTTTTGAACCTTAGAAAATATCATTTTCAAAAAATTTAATCCATTTCTTCACATCTAGGTGAATTTTGTTGCTCTAAGTTGAAATTTCTTTATCAACCCTGCAAGCTAGCACGTCTGACTTCTGCTCTAGAAATTTTATTCATATCTCAACAAATTTCATCACTTCATCAGACTTGGGCGTAATTTTCCTAAGGAAGAAATATTGTGCCTTAGAAAATTTTAAAATTACTTAGCACATTTTGCATTTTTGCCTTAGAAAATTTCATTCAACTTCAATCACTCATTTTGCCTTGGGCGCATATCACACAGGTAGGAGGATGAACTTAATTTCAACGCCTTAGCAATATTTTATCACTACCTTGGGTGCATTTCACACTTAGGAGAGGATATTACCATGCCAAGGTGAATTTTTATCAATTTCACCCCCACTTTTCACTTCAAACTCATTCTTTACATGGCACATTCAACATGGAGAGCGAAAAGTCAACATACTTCAACCACTTCCTAGCTTGCATGGAGCATTTAGAGGTTGATGAAGGATGGGCGCATTTTTCTTGAAGTGAAGAATGAAACGCCTTTGACTATTTGACTTCCTTGTTTTGTTTTTACATGCCTTTATTTGGGTGCATTTTAGCATATGAGGAGGATAACACATTTGACTTAGAATATTTTTCCATGCTTGACTTGAGGTGGGCGTATTTTTCCTATGGTGAGGGATGAAGATTAACACTTAGAAATTATTTTTCATGCCATTACCTTGAGGGCGCATTTCCTATGTGTTGGAGGATGGAACTTTCCCCAACGCCTTTGACTCTTGACTTTGCTTGGCACATGGGCGTATATGACATGGTGTGAAGGATGGGCACATATGGATGTAGGAGGTGGATATCTTATGCCTTAGAAAATTTTAACAACCTTTACCACCTTGCATGGGCGCATTCTACCTCTTGAGAAGGATAGGCGCATTTGATAGTGGTAGGAAGATAAAGCATTTACACTTAGAATTTTTTTTTTTAATGTTTCTGCATCCTTGAGGGCGCATATGGAGGCATGAGTAGGATATATTCACTTAGAATTTTTTTCTTATCTCATGTTGAAGATGGCGCATCTGGAGGGGTTTGCAGGATATCCAATACTTAGAAATTTTTTTAATCATCTTGCTGAAGATGGCGCATTTCAAGGTGGTGAAGGATGAAGTTCCAGACTTAGGCATATTTCTTGACTTCCAGCTGAAGATGGGTGCATTTCTTAGGTCTTGTAGGATGAAACTCAAACTTAGAAAAATTTTCATCTCATGTTTGTGAGGAGGGTGAATTTTGGAGTAGTTGCAGGACGAGACTCATGTCTTAGGATTTTTCTTTCCTTCTGCTAGCTTCACAGTGTCCTGCTATTTATAGTAAGTCCTCTGATTTCCATACTTCTGAAGCCCGGAACGATTTGAAATTTTAGGCATAGGACCCTCCTAACCTTGTTAGCCTGTTCACACTGCCATCTTAAGGTGACCTGCTAAAAATAGCACATTTTGAATGTGATTTGCAATTTATAGTAACTGCTTGTTTTTGAGACTTCCCCAACTCCGCTTGACTTGAAATTCGAATGATGTGCTCCTCATCGGGTGACCTGCCCATTGGCACTGGCGCCTACTGCTGATTTACTATTTTTAGCCAGTTTTTGGAACATATTACTATAAATAGTAAGTGTTTTGATTGTCTTCAAATTTTACAGGTGGATAGCTTGAAAGATGTTGAATGCAGTGGGATACACCAGTTTTCAGAAATTCTGACTTTTACCCCTCTTTTTGGGTCCTGAAGCTAGAAACCCTAATTCATCTTGCATGTATATCAAACGACCTCTGTTTGACCTCATTTCTGTTGCACTTTGCCCCGTTTGTGGTTCTGATGCATTGGGCAGTTGCTGGAATGCACCTGCTAAAAATAGTAAGTCATTGAATACCAATTGTCTTGCTTTGCATGTCACACCACTGCGAAGCTCTCTAAAAACCCATAAAGAATTATCAGACATGCAAAGAAAACCCTGATATGCAAACCCTAAAAATAGCCTTAGAAGGCTGAACTCTGAAAGTCATTATCTCACTTTGAATGTTACACCATCGCGAAGGTCTCTGAAAACCCAGAAGGAATCTCCATACATGAACTGAAGAACTATGTGTATAAATCCCGAAATCTACTCAGGAAGCTGAACTGCTAAAAATAGTAAGTTGTCCGTTTTAGCCCAAAATTTGCAAGCGAGCAGTGTGATGTGTTTTGAATGCAGTGTGATCGTCGAAATTTCAAAAGTGTTGAAGGAACGCCTTGAATTTCACACTTACTAGAAATAGTAAGTTGTCACAATCAGATGAAACTTTAGTGGAAACTTGTTGGAAGCATACTAATATCAATGTTAATCTATGTTTTCAATTTATTTACTCCACTTGACTTTAGATTGACCAGAGAAATACAAACCCTAATTCTCAAACTTGGCCAAATTTCACATTTAGGCTCACAGATGGGCACAACCCTAGAAAGGCAAACAATAGAAAAGAGACAGAAAGAGAGAGAGAGAGAGAGAGAGAGAGAGAGAGAGAGAGAGAGAGACAAAACAAATCCAAAAGACCAGAATGGAGCAAAAATTAGGGGGCCCCCATCTTGAATGGGGTGATGTGTGAAAAGGTCACCATAGTAGTGTGCTAAGTGTGAAAAATTTCTTAGGGAAAATGGAAGGAGACCCCTCCAAATGTGCCCTAGAGGAAGAGGGAGATTAAATTTTTCCTAAGGCAAGAAAAATGGAATAGAAAGGTGGTAAATGCACCCAGTTTGTGAGGAAAAATTTCTAAGGCATGAAATGGAATCATAACCCTCAATATGCGCCCATCATGAGCAAGTTGAAATGAATATCTTCTGAGGTGTGAAATGGAAGAAGGCACCCGAAAATGCACCCTAGGGGAAGAAGTTAAGAAAATATTCCTTAGGCGTTAGAAATTAAAGCTCAAGGAGTCATATGCACCCAAATCACTAAGATGAAGATAAAAAAAATTCAAGGCATGGAAACGAAAGTATACCCCTCCAAATGCGCCCAAGTGAACAAGGAAATAGATGAAAAATTTTCTAAGGTGTGAAAATGAGAACTCAACCCCTCTAATCAGCCCATGAAGTGAGAATGTGGAATATGAAAACCTTAGTGGAGAATATTTTTCAAGGGTGAAAAAAATTAAATGAACCCCTTTAAGTGTACCCATGAGTAATATAGTTGAAAAATATTTTTTCTAAGGGGAAAAAAGGGTGTCTTGAATATTTTTCTAAGGGGATTAAATTTTCAAATTATTACGCCTTGGATTTTGGTGTTAAAATGGACATTGGGCTCCAAATTGATAAAATTTTCTAGGGGGAATAATTTTTTTTTTAAAGAGGAAGTAAAATGAAATGTGCCTAAGCCCTCTACAATAATTTTTTTCTATGGCACCAGGAGGATAAATTTTGTTGAAAAATGCTAATGGGGTGAAATTTCAAAAAAACTCAAAAGAATAAGTGTTGCAAACTGCACGCGGAGGGAAAATTCAAACTTCTACAAAGTAATGGAGGGAGAATTAATGAGTCTGCTAAAATAAGCAGTCTTCTAGAAGCTGAAATATTCTCAGACTCAGTTATAAGAGATGTGAAAGTTTTCATTTCTCCTCACAGCTACAAGTGCAAATTTGAAGTTTTGAGGGTGAAGAAAAGAAAAGTGTGAAGAGAAGTTGTTGAAGTGAACAAGCTTAGGCGATTTTTTTTGAGTGCCAGAGGTTATATTTCCGAAGGTGTTGCGCTTTGAAGTTAGACTACAGAAAGAATTAAGGTTTGGAGTAATGCTGAAGGAACTTCTTTGTTAGAGTTAACTCCATATTTTCGCCATCCTAGGGTCATTTATTTTCTAAGACTAAATTTTAATACTTGTCTTTTATCTTGCAAGATGGATGAAGTAGGAAGAGGAGATGTTGCAAGGGCAAACAAGGTTGTAGGAAAGATTGAAAATGTTGAAACAAGCAAGGCTAATGCATCTAGGCAAGCAATAATAAAGAAACTCAGCAAGCCATTTCTTCCTGAATCAAAGTTTACTTCAAAGTTTCAAGGCTTGATTGATACCAACCTCGGCTCATTTAACTTGGGAGCACTAAGAGGACAAACATACAGACTAGGAGGCCACCCTCCGTCAGTCACTGCGCACCATATCATGAAGAGTGGGATTTATTCAGCTGTTGGTTTTCCACTAGTCATTCAATGTCTAGAATTAATCATGGAGTGTGCCAATTGTTATAGGCTAGAGTGAAGGATGATTGTTTCTCCGGACGATAAGTTATTTGCCAATATTACACCTGATGCTATTGGAGAAGCGTTTAGAATTCCCACTTTTGATAGGATGGTGTACAAAAAAAAGGAAAGAGCTGAAAATATGTATGCCTCCTCTTTTGAGAGATGTGCTAGGATGATTAATTTAGTTTGGATGCAGAAGACTAGGCCTCCACACACCAAGCTGCCTAAACAAATTATATCAGATGATGTGAAGCAAGAGTACTGTGACTTGATAATGATGCTCAACCAGGTAAATGGAAGCTCTCAAGCATATATTTTTGAGCCATGGATGTTTTATTACATCAGAGTTGTAATGGAGGGGAAGGAATGTGTTGATTGGGCAAGGATGATAAGCGACAATTTAGATGAGTAGTTTAGGCACCTGAGGACAAAGACGTTTTAAATGAGTTCATATGTTATTAATATGTTGGCTTGGATGACCAAGTATAGAGGAATAACGTACAAGGAGCCAATTGGATGTGGTCCTGGGAAGTTTAAAATCTAGGAGGCCTGCCCGCAGTTGCACTTGACCAACACTGCCAGCTATAAAAGGGTGAATGATGCCTTCATGATGCATATAACAAGGACTCTTCAGTGAAAAACTCAACAAAGAATTTCAAAAGAAGCTCAGGAGCTAATCGAAGAATACGAACATTGGTTTATCCAATTTCCAAAGTTCACCTACATTAGGCTACAAGTTCAGCTGGTACCCTAGAGAGTAGAAGAAGCATCGACCTTACAGTCGCAGGCTTGATCCTCAAGTGTGTAGGAGCTTTCACTGTTTGAAATTCAAAGAAATAGATTGAATGAAGAACAAGAATTATAGGAAGCAAATTAACCACCCTGTAGGGAGTCAGTTGGTCATAGCATCAATATGCCTAGAGGAGGTGACCAACAAGAGGAAGAAGAGGAAACAACGACTGACACCCATTTCCAGCAAGAGATAGAGGCAACATTGGAGGATGAGATTAATATAGGGTAGGAGGCTCAAGTTTCAAGAGAGGATACCCAGTAGATGGAGGTTGATGAACCTCATAAAAAATGTTAATAGAGAAGAAGTGCGTGAAGAAGAAGTGAGAGAGGAGCAACCTCTTATTGTTTTTGATCCGCAGTAGGTAGTGCCGGATTAGTTAAGGGAGAGAATGAGGAGAGATCCTGAGGAGGAGACTAACTCAGCGATTGAGATGGAAGAAATCCTTAGTAGAATTAGTGTACTGCCAGTAAAGAAGAAGGCCAAAAAATTCTCAAAGATTTCTATGGATGAAGCAGGTTCTCACACACTTCATGTAGTTGTCCCAAAAGAATATTGCAATCAAGTTGAGGAGATATAAGAAAATTATGTGATTACTACGGTTGAGCTAGGCCATCCCACTAGAGCTCAGATAATTGAAGAATGTGAAAATTCCTATCAAGCTTTGAAGGATAGATTACTTTGTACAAAGTGAAAATACAAAAAGTTAAAGGAGCATAGGATGTTGATTGGCTATGTGCAGCACTTAGCATGCCCATGCAGATAGGAGAATCTTGCAATTGACCTCCCGGCTAAGATCCCGAGGGAATCAGTTAGTGGGCTTGAAAATTTGAAGATGGCTCAGGAGTCAGATAAGTGGATTGGCATTGTTCGCATTGAGAAGAAGAAGTTCATGGAGGATCTCGTTCATGCTTATCAGCAAGCCTCTAACATTTTGGCATGCATGGACACTATTGATCAGGCCTGGAGCGAGACACATATTTATTAGACTAAGACTATTCTTCAATTGGAGGCTCTGATGAACATGCCCTTGCAAACTCTAGTGGAAGGAGGTGTGATATAGGAGGGTAACATATATGACTTCACCAGTTGGTACTCTTCAATGGTCACAGGTTGAGGTTTCTTCGATGCAACACATGCAGATTCAACTAGAGTTAGAAAGGAAATGGGCAATGTTCTAGAAGGGGTCATGAACACACTCGAGTCTATATTTGCTAGAAGACTGACTCCAAAGGATATGACTACTGATGGCCTTAAGAATAGACTGGGGCCTTTCTTTTCAAAGGTGAGGTCATTTGTTCAGGATGATTTTGAAAATGTTTCAACCTTCTACAACATTATTCAGAACACGCAGGATTCCTTAGTCGCTTGGAGAAAATCCTGTAATCGGCATGGACAAACAATCATAGTGCTCGAATTCTAGCTCAACCATATTCCACCCATTTCAGTTCGAGAGGTTGAGGTAGTGTTGGCCAGGTTCGTTGAATTCATGGTCAAAGGGAAGGAGAATGAGAATGCCTTACTAGATGATGACCTTCTAGAAGATGATGATGGACATTAATTTCTCATTATGACTCCAAGAATGAGTGGGAATCTTTTGCTCATTTATTTCCCCACTCCTCTTTGTGGCAGCTTTTAGGGAAAAATCTTGAATAGGCATATGTGGCTCAAACTGAGCCCTCCATTGTAATTCAATCTGAGCCATCCATTGGACTTGGCCAACTATAAAAAGGGCATCCCCCCTCATTTGTACATTCATTAGACATTAGAGCATTAGAGATAGAGCATAGAGAGATAGCTTAGAGATAGCATAGATTGATAGCATAGCATAGATTGAAGAGGAAGGAAAGTTTTCAATTTGAATTCTTTGTAAGAAGTTGTTGCGAACACTCTCATAATAAAAAGAGTTATCATTGCTTGTGGTTCCATCTTCTGTTGTGAGTAGCTAGCGAGGCTTCTTCATCCTTCCAATTTGCATAGAATCTTAAAAAACTTAGAGTAAAATAGATTTCATTCCATGTAAGTAGATGGTAGTTGTGGAATGTGGTGTTTAATTTGAGAAAACTTTGTTTATCCATACCACTAGCAAGCTCACTAACGATGGGTTTGCCTTGCGTGGTCAACTGGAATAATGTGGACATAACTTCTATTATTGCTTATATGTTGGTATGCATCATTGTGATGGTACCTGCATGTTGAATCATAATCTGAACATCTCTAGTTACCTCCTTTGAAGATTGCACCAGTTATGTGGAAGTTGTCCTAAGTGAGGCGAAGCAGAGCTTGGTTGACGTTTGCAAAAGTTGATCTCCCTGTCCCGCCTTTAGAGTAGATCATAGCATCTTCTATCCCTACAACCATTTAAATTCAGTACTTTTGGGTTAGTTTAGGAAACTTGAACTTCACTGAGAAATCTTTTGAATCTTTAAAAATCCTCTTCCTCTTTGAGCTTCGATTGAACAATTATGTAAGTCCCCCTTCAGATATCAACAAATCAAATCGAGCCAACTAAGACTATCCACTGCATAAAGGAACCATGGAGTTGAATGCATGATCTTTCTCGCAGTCTTAGCATGTGGGATATTTTCTATCAAGAGGATAGAGTAGTCATTGGGAAACTTTATTTTGTGTTGGTGCGGTCATAAAACACCTTCCAACAGGCCTAAATGCCCCTAACACTTTGCATCATCCCCAATTGTTGAAAAGAAAATTCATGACACATAGAAGAAGTGCATGATAGATTTTCCACACCTGTATCCAAGCATCTACAAGAATAGCAAGGGTCCTCTAGGTAGGATCACAAACACAAAAATACAAGCATGAGGGAACACAAACACACAAACAAATCTATGCTACAGATAAAGAAGAGGTACCACCCTAGTCCTCATCGACTAGCAGGTCATCCTACTCCCAATCTAGATCATTGTAAGGGGAGGGCGAATTGGCCTACAAGGGTGGGATAGAAAGGGTAGTACACTCTAACTCACCTGCAATGAGGGCCAAGGAAAAAGGCCCCTCGAGGTCTTCTTCACCAAGCTCTTGTGAAGCAAAATTCATTGATCTTGCAAAGATCAAGGATAGAGTCAAGATGTCTTCCACTAAATTAAACATACACTTCTTAGGGGAAGGGTGAGGCACCCAAGAGCCACTGCCAACCTCAACAAGAGGGGCAATAACTAGCTTTCGAGAAGTAGGGGCTGCCTTCGTTATGAGGACAACACGGGCCAAGATAGAACCATCTTTTGAAGAAGGTGAACACTTCTTTTGACCTCCACTCATAGTGAGGTCATCCTACAGCTTGTGCTTCAATGAAGGAGGTGGAAACCCCATGAAAGAAGGAAAGGTAGAGAAGGAAGAGGACAAAGCTACAACAGATACCACTATTGTATTTGAAATGTTGACTGGCTGAGAAAAGGAAGGGGATGTGTTGATGTGTTTTTTGTGACCGCACCAACATAAAATAAAGTTACCAACGATGACTCTATCCTCTCTTGAACAAAATCTCCTACATCCTAAGATTGCTAGAAAGATCATGCATTCAACTCCAAGGTTCCTTCATGCAGTGGATAGTCTCAATTAGCTCGATGTGATTTGTTGGCATTGCAAGGGGACTTATGGAATTGTTCAATAGAAGAGAAATGGATTTTCACAGTTCAAAAGATTTATTAATGAAGCACTGGTTTCCGATACTAACCAGAAAGTACTGAATTTAAAATGGGTGAAGGGATAAGAGATGCTATAATTCTATCCTAAATACAAGATATGGAGCTCAACTTCAACAAACTTCAACCGGACTTCGCTTTGCCTCACGTCATACAGCTTCCACGGAGTCGGTGCAATTTTCAAGGGAGGTGACTAAAGATATTCAAACCATCACTCGACATGAAGATACCATCACAACGACACATACCATCATTCAAACTGTGATTGAAGTTAGGTACACAATGTTTCTAGTTGACCACACAAGGTGAACACACCATCAGTGACCCCGCTAGTGGTATGGATAAGCGAAGCTTTCTTAGATCAAACACCACATTCCATTATTACTATCTACTTGCATGAAAATTAAAATTACTCTAAATTAAGCTACTACTAGAAGTAGAAGGGGTGAAGAAATATTGCTAGTTGCTCATAACAAATAAAAATTCACCATCAATGAAAGCTTATTTTTATTATGATAGTTTTCACAACAATCTCTTACAAAGTTCTCAAAGGAAAACTTTCCTTCTCCTTCAAACTACTCTATCAATCTACACTATGCTACTTCTAAGTTGTCTCTCTATTCTAATTTCTAGTCTAATGATCTGATCTAATGAGGTACAAAAGAGGGGGGTTGCCCCTTTTATAGCTGGCCAAGTCCAATGGATGGCTCAGATTACAATCAGATGGATGGCCCAAATTGTGCCACCTCAGCCCTAACCCTAAAAAGAGGAGTGGAGTAATAAATGAATGATTAATTTCCACCATCCTCTAGAAGATTCCTATCCATAGACACGTTCACATTGCTCTTGTTCTGACTACAAACTGGATGAATTTGGTCACCACTACTTCAATTTCTTGGACTAGTATGGCAAGCACATTCTCGATCTAAAACTTCAAGGCTGTAACTTTTAAATTTGTTTGTGTTTTGAGTTGCATGAAGCACGCTAGAGAACATCCTTTGGGTCATCGAAGGACTCTACACTTAAGAAGGATTTCTCTGCTTTGCTCTTTAGCCCATTCCGTTGTCATTCTTTAACATTGAAGCCTTTTTTTCACTCCTCATCCTTAGTCTTGAGGGCGTTTTAGTGCTTGAGGATGACTCCTTAACACCTAGGTCTTCATCATTTCTTCATCCTCATCTTGAAGGATTCTCCAATTTTGGACTCGACCCATTCTCCTTTGCCCTTCGCCTTCCTGAGTTGGGTGCATACTAGGTCAACACTTAGCCATTTCTTTCAAGTACTTCCTTCATCTTCCCAAGTCATCATGCCTTGGCCTCGGTGTTTGCCCTGCAAAAAAAGCAAGGAGAAGAGCATCAGAACACTTCATAATATAAATTCACCTCACTCACCTGATTTTCATGCTTTGACTTCAATGTCTGAGTGATTTCCGAATCTAATAGGGTTCATTGTTTTCTCTATCCAACTTTTCTTTCTTCATGATTTTTCAACATCTATAGGCTGGGCATATAACACCCATGCATCATATTTCAATGCCTTAGAAAAAATTTCATCTTCCATCTACCTTAGAATTTTTTTATTTCCCTTGGAAAATACCATCAAGCAGGCGCCTGAGTAAAAATCTTCACTTTAGAATCTCCAGAGAAGTGTAGAAGACTTTAAAATCCATCCCCTGTCGAAAATATCTAGTACCGAGAAGAAAATTCCCCTCAAAAAATGCAAAATTCATGTGTATACTGACGAAGGGGTACATTTAAGTTTTGAATTTTATACCTTAGAAAAATATCTCATCATCAAAATTCATCTTCACTCTTCCTCTCTGGGCATATTTCTTCTCATTTTGACACTTAGGAAAATTTCAAATTCATCCTCCTCCAACTGGGCACATTTTGAACCTTCTCCTGCCATTTGCATACATGCCTCAATAAATTTCATCACCTCCCAGCCAACTTGGGCGCATATAGGGGTCTCCACTTCCAATTTTCAACACTTAGAACATTTTCCAACTCCCCCACAAGTCAAGGCACATATAGAGGTAACTACTTCAAGTTTTTGCGACTTAGACAATTTTTTAACTTATCCTCTCCAGGTTTAGGTGCATTTGACTAGGGGAGCTTCCATTTTACCATCATTTAGGCATTTTTCTTCATCACACTATCTTGGGCTCATATGGGGAGTCCTGTTGACATTTTCCACCACTTAGAAACCTTTTCAACTTCCTCCTAGGCTTGGGCACATTTAGGAGGTTGTACTTTCATTTTTTATCACTTAGAAACCTTGTCGGAGCCACCTCAAAGCTAGGGCGCATATAGAGTAGTGAACTTTCAATTTGTTTCCCTTTAGAAAATTTTCCAACTCTTCCTACAAGTCAAGGCACAAATGAGGGGTCTTACTTCAAGTTTTCGTACTTAGAAAAGTTTCAAACTCCCTCTCCAAATCAAGGGTGCATTTATGACCTAGAGCTTTAAATTTACAACACTTAGAAAAATTTCTAACTTCTCCTCCAAGTCAAGGTGCATTTGACCCTCCAGACTTTGAGTTTACTTGCCTTGGAAAATTTTCAACACTCCTTCATCAAGTTAAGGTGCATATGGAGTGTCAAGCTTCAAATTTAAAACACTTAGAATATTTTCATCACCCCACAGTTGACAAGGAGCATTCAAGGGTAGTTGCTTCAAGTTTTTAATACTTAGTTAAAATTTCCAGCTCTCATCTTTGCTTAGGGCACATATCAGGGGGTGAGCTTCTAGTTTCATGCCTTAGAACTTTTCCTACCTTCCCTCCTTGATTGGGCGCATATAAGCCCTTCTACTTTCAATTTTCAACAATTAGGATATTTCTTCATGGCATCTCCTCAAGCTTGGGCGCATTTTGCCTTGTGAGCTTTCAATTTGCAATAGTTAGAAATTTTCCATCA
This sequence comes from Sequoia sempervirens, assembly GCA_007258455.2. NCBI lineage: Eukaryota > Viridiplantae > Streptophyta > Pinopsida > Cupressales > Cupressaceae > Sequoia > Sequoia sempervirens. The sequence goes on along the minus strand of VDFB02281492.1, from coordinate 1,015,790,400 downwards.
ATCTTCAGCCTCCTAGGCGCATTTCACCATGTCTGCTTCAAATTTTCAACACTTAGAGGATTTTATCAACTCTCCTTCAAGTCAAGGTGCATCTAGGGGCTTGAGCTTCCAATTTCTTACACTTAGAAAAAATTTCATGGCTCTTCAAGCTTCTAGGACAGATTTGGCATGTAAAGCTTCCATTTTTCCAAAGATGAATTTTTCAGCTTTTTGTCTGACTTAAGGAAAATTATTCATGATGCCCCTAGCTTTCCCTAACCTGCTATTGTTAGAAAGTTTCACAATCTTCGTGTTTTAAGCTAATTTCTAGCTCCATAAGGCTTATTTTTGCTTTGCCTCAAACCTTGTGACATGACTGAGCTATTGGTGCCTAATGCTTGCATGCACCTACTATTTTTAGCAACTAACTAAAAATAGTAACTATTCAGAATGAGCTCAAACTTTGTGTTCAAATTTCCTGAAGGATGTTGATTGTGACTAGATACTGCTTTTGTGTGACCATCGTGTTTCACCCTACTTATTAGGAAACCCTAATTCTTCTGCATGGACCTGCTAAAAATATTAAGTGCTTGATTTTTGAACATCTGCAACTCCATTTGATCTAAAATTCGCTCCATGGGGTCCTCATTGCCTGCTTCACTTGCTCATACTGGTGCTTCGTGCTGACCTGCTATTTATAGCCCCGTTTTAGAATTGACTTACTATAAATAGTAAGTGCTTAGATCACCTTCAAATTTTAATAGTGGATAGCTTAAAAGATACTGATCATGATGGGATACACCAGTTTTCAAAGATTCTGGCATTTGACCCCTCATTTTGGGTCCTAAAGCTGGAAACCCTAATCTGACTTGCATGTGCTTCAAATGACCTCCGTTTGACCCCATTTTTGTTGCATGTCATTGGGTTCGTGATGTTGCAATGCTGTACAACTGCCAGAGTGAACTTGCTAAAAATAGTAAGTCCCTAAAAAAGTGACCAATCAGCTATCAAATGAGTTTACATGTCATGTTGTCCGAGAGATCTCAAAAAACCCAAAAAAAACCCAGAAAAATTATCAACATGCGAGCACTGGCTAAAAATAGCAAGTCCCAAAAAACTAATCAACTCTGCTCACATGTTACCTCGTTGCGAAGCTCTTAGAAAACCCAAAAAGATTATGTAGACATGCACTGAGAAATCCTGCATGTAGACCCAATAAATAGCCTCTGAAGCCCAAATTGTTGAAAGTCATAATCTCGTTTTGCATGCTATATCACTGCGAAGGTCTTGAAAAAACCCATCAAGAATCTCTAGACATGCATTTGAAAATCCAACATGCAAACCCTAAAAGTGGCCCTTGAAGGAAGGACTGCTAAAAATAGCAAGTTGTCTGTTTAAGCTCAAACTTTGCTAGCGAGTAGCTTGAAGTATCTTAACCATGATGCAACAATTAGAATGCAATTAACCAACTCAAATTGACATGAAAAGCAAAAACCCTAATTCCACAGACTTAGCCACAATTTCAATCCAAGCGAGCACATCCCCAAAAAGACAAACAAAGAAAAAGAGAGACAACAGGAAAACCAACCAAAATCATGCTAAAAGACCCAAACGAAGCAAAAATTAGGGGGTCCCCATTTGCAATGGGGTGATGTGTGAAAAGGTCACAACAAGATGACTAAGAGAGTCATCAAAAGAGAAGGCTCCAGAGGGGGAGCAATGAATATTTGCACCTTTTGTGGTGAGTATCATCAGGACCCACCAAAGTAGCTGGAAGCAGAACAAAGGCAATGGGAACCAAGCTAGAAACATCAAGAGAAGGTGGAAAAAAACCAGTGGATATAGAAATAGGGGCAACTAGCTCCCCTTTTGTCTTTTGCAAGGCAGCATGCTCAGCAGCCAAAGCCTTTTGCTTGTTCTTGTGCTCACGAGCAAGCTAGTTATGTCAGCTATAGGCGTTGGAAGACATGGCCTGAGATGAGACTGGAGGCTACTTCTCAAACACAGGAGTATCCTTCATAACTGTTTCCAGTGGAAGGATAGTCTCTTGGGAAAAATCAAGAGAAGGAAGCAAGCAAAAAAAACCACAAAGAGACAGGAAAAAGCACCTCAACAACAAGCCTCTTCATGTTCATTGCCCCAGGGACAAGGGGAAGTGCAGTAGGAGGCCTCAAAGGATGAGACGCAGGAGCAGCCCCACGAGAAACCTTCCCCTTGCCATAGAAAATGAGTTGAGGAACTATGGGTAAAACAAGAATCTCAAAACTTGATGCTTCACTATTCACCATGTAGGCACCATCGCACTTCCCATGTGAGGCATGGGAGTAGGAGCCAAAGGTGCCACAACAAGACAAGAAGCGAAAGTAGATGGAGAAAAAGACATGAAAGGAGAAGGCTCTTGAGCGCAAGCAAGCTTCCCCTTTCCCCTTGGAGGGTCAAAGGAGGTAGATTGTTGTTGCACTATCATAGAGGCTTTTATGGAGACAACATAAGGAGAAACTAGATAACTCACTTTTGGTACAATTCCCCCAATCTTATATCGAACATAATCTTGGTATAACAAGTCTCCCCTAGGAGGGAGGAGTTTGATTGGAGCAGGCCAAAAGTGGTCTAGGGAGAAGCCCCCACACAACACTAGCAGTTTATGGCTAATGTCATGCACTACGTGCATAGCACCTTCGTGAGGGAATTTTAAACATTTGTGGATAACAAAAGAAACACCATTCATAGAGGCTAGCCATGAAATGCCTAGTCTTACTCTAAATAGGTTAGATTCTAGGATCACAAAAAATGAGACAATAGATTTAGATCCAACATAAATTGACAAAGAAATAGAGCCCATAGGGACAATAGAGAGTCCATTGTGGGTATGAAGAGTGGTCTGTGAATCTTTGTATTTCTCCTTGTGTAAGTTGTTTATAAACAAAATTTCCTCCATTATAACATTAACTCGACTCATCGGATCAACTAAGACACCAGTTACAGTATTTCCATTGATCCAGGCAAGAATGTATAGTAGGGAAGGCTCCTTGTTAAGAGGCACATCATGTGAGGTAAAGGTTATGTCAAGTGTTTCACTTGCATTTTCAGGATTGATATGCGTGAATGAGACCATGTTCACGTATTCTGATGGAAATATCTTGGAAGATATAGAAGATTGGACTAGCAGATAATGACCTACCTAAATTCTACTTCCAACTATCCAAGATTCCTCCTTATTACATATCTAGGGGTCATAGATTGGATTGCAAAGTTGCATGCCTTGCAACACACAAATCTACAATACACCTAGTACACGAGAGAGTGATCCTCAATACCAAGAAATGAAACAAGGGTGTTCAGGTCAGGTTCACCAAAAATGTAGAGTAGAGGGATTCGTCACCCTCAAGTTCCAAGTCACAGTAGAGCCTTAAGGAATGAACTACCCTAAGCTACCTTAGATTATTGGAAAAATTGAGAGAGAAGTTGAAAAGGAAGGGAAAATAGAGCACTATTTCCCTTCTGCTAAAAATAGGTGTGTTCAGAATCGGGTGAGCTAGACACTAAGGTTTCAAGCTGCAGACCAAACAACTCACTGCCTGAGGATGATAGTACGAGAATCAGACTCCAATGCACCACTTTGGAATCCTTTATGGACAAAGGGTCTGATAATTAGCAAAAAACACATAGGGCCTACTTTTGACCCGAATGCTAGAGTTTACAGTTTTAACAAGAAAATGTGGAAATAAACAGTACAACAAAAAGACTACTATGGAACTATTCTAGTAGCAAAAAATGACAAGGAAAGAGTAGGAAAGATACCATTCCCCATGCAATCCAATCCTTTGATTGGATTCGAATGGATAAACCTATGCCTACACACACGATAATATGAAAAATGTTGGGTTGTGCTTTGAGGTCTACCTCAATCAGATCCCCATTTTGGTTTTCCCACCTCCACGGACAACCTGAATGCTAATCTATAAGAAAAATGATGCAAGTAAATGCAAATGAGCAATATCACCTTCCCTTCTGCTAGCACTCAAGGTTGAGAGAGTAAGATGATGAGAGATGACACCTTTCCAAGAGAATGGAGCTTCGCAAAACCTGCAAAGATAGATGTTGTAGCTAGGAGATGCTATAGAGTCCAAGGAGAAAGCTTGCAGTAGCAAGAAGTGAGAATGATCAAGAAGAGAGCAAGAGAGTGAGCTTGAGAATGGAATAATTAGCATGAAAGAGTGAAAAGAAGAAAGTTTGAATCAATAAAATTGAGGCAAAGAGTCATTTTTCATTGGCCAAGGGTCGAAAAAAGACGTTACATTCACATCCAACTAGAAATGTAACGCTTGTAGAGATTCCAAGGGCAGGAATCCTGTCGGGACGATAGCATGACGCACGAATGTCTGCATGGTGTGCACATGTCCTCAACAAAAATTCCTCCATCAAAGCAAAAAGACAAGGCTATGTGGAAGGAATGAGATGATGACAACTGGCATTGCATCATCCGACTTATAATTTCTAAAGGGTAAATAAATGGTAGATTTTCCTAGGGTGCAAATTTACACCATTACAAGGACAAAACTAAACGACTCCAAATGATTGCATCACAATTTTTAGCCTCTCTTCTTTCATAAATTTGTCCTACATTTGCATAAATATGCACCCCTCTTGAACTACTCTTCCATGTGTATTTTTGGTTATATATGTAATAAAAAACAATTTAAGAAATAATCAAATTTTTCCATAGGCTACTCAACCATGTGTCTTTTTAGTTATATATGTAATAAAAAACAATTTAAGAAATAATCAAATTTTGCCATAGGGGGATTTGAAATCATCATCAAGGGGGATATATTAAATGCTAGCCAAATGTCTTGAATTATAAAGGAAACCAAAATGTTATTTTCTTCTCAAAACCTTACTAAGTAAAAAAAAATTACAAAATTTAACAATATGAACCCCAAGTATATATTTACAGTTAATGAAAATTGTTGATATGTAGATCTTATGAGAAGAAAGAAGAAATTTGAAGTTGTTGACTTGGTACTTACGCATATGAAAAAATTAATGTTTCCAATGAAGACCTACAAAAAGTTAGCATGGAAGAAAATTGGGCTTTGCAAGATTGTAAGAAAGTTTTCACCAAATACATACAAGTTGGAGCTGCTAGCTAAGACATCTTTGAAATCTTCAATGTTTCAAATTTAGATCCATATCATGAAGGAGAGGTACCATTGAGAATTAAAGACTATGAAACACAATTGGTGAAATGGAAAAGATAGTTTACTGAAAAAGAATGAGAAGGGAATAAGTCAATTTTGTACTCAAGAGTGATTAAGCAAACCAAAGGCATGGGGACCAAAGAGTATCTAGTTGAATAGAAGATTTGGCTTGCTAAGGATGCCTAAATGTTGGGCCCAATTGAGATACCAATTGGGTTTCAATTTGCAGCAATTTAACTTTTATTCATGAGCAAGGAATCACATTTTATCAACCTAGGAAGCCTGATGCAAGGGAATCTCAAGATGATGCTAATCCACATTAACCAAGGTATATCCTCATGGTTTTATATAGTTAATTTTACATTTTGGTATGAAATGGAAGCTAGAGATTACTTAAAGGGGCTAAATGAAATTTGAGAATAAGAGAAGAGCCATCTTAGGCCATATCTTTGGTTGTAGCCAAAGAATTTGATGGCTTTGCATCTAATGCTCACGACAATCAGCTTAATAACTTCAAAATTTGGTCTATGGCATTGGATTTGGTTGCTCATCTAATCCTAGCTACCCTCCTTAGCACCCAGTCATCTTTTGCAAATTGAAATTCACTTCTACATGGTAGTTGGGTGATTTTTGAATTGTTTTCAGACATATACAAACATAGGCCATGGAAAAAGGGGCATATCCAAGTAAAAGAGAGGAGATATTAAGAAAATATGAGGAAGTCAAAACACATAAGCAGTTATTTAATAAAATGACTTATTTCCCTATGTTACACAACAACCAAAAGGTGCCTTGTGAAAGAAGCCAAAGAGAACTTTTGTTTGGATCATGTGCAAAGATGTATAAAAAATAGAGGAGCTAGTGTCAAAGGACACGATTGTTTTGCAAGTGTTAAAAGGTTGTTTGAGGTCTCAAGAGGTGGTCATAAATTGGAAGGCACCACATATTGAAAGAAAAACTAAAAAGAGTTAATTACTAGAAATAGACGTCACCATTTTTACACGAATGTATATTGACAAAAATCATCATTTCTAAGAAAAGCCTCACCACCAGCTACAAAAATCAAGGAGGCTGCAATGTCCCCTTCAAATTAACCTTCTGAGAATCAATGGATTAGCCTATTATGTCGACCCTCATAGGCTAATGGTTCCAATTAGAGGGTCACCTAATGGGGCACTTGGTCGATAAAATGTAGTGTTGGTATCCAGAGTATGGTGACATGGTGAATTTGGGTGTTCGACATGTCTTTGGTGCATCAAATTATGATTTTCACCATTATTTCGCCTTCTCAAGCTTTGGGGACAATGTGTCTATTATTTAAAGGGGTCACTTTCTATTTTTCAGTTACTATTCATGGCTAAAGTGAAAAAAGACATAACTTAAGTGAATAGTATTTTTTTTTAATCAATAGTATTTTCAATGAGGAATTATAAGTAGGCAAGAGAAAGTTTGACCCAAGCATGTTATGAAGTTATTTTTCTGATTGAAGATTGTGAATGGGAGATTGTGGAAGAGGGAAAACTAGGGTTTCCTTATTTCAGCAGTGGGTAAGCCTGGTGGGGCTTTTTTCTTCATTTTCAAGCTTCTTGATGGTGTGAAAGACCACCTTAAAGTTGCATATCAAAATTTGGATGCTTTGTTGGAGTGATAATTTGTTGTTTGCAAGTGATTGGAGTCATCTTTTGGAAGGGTTTTTGCTGCCATAGGCTCCATTTTCATCTATGAAGGAGTTGTTCGCATTTTTTTAAGGATATGGGACTATTTTTTGACACCTATAGCTAGCCGCCATACTTGAGGGTTTGTAGCAACAAGAAGAAAAGAATCGCCTCTTTAAGGGAGCTGCTATCACTTCAAAAGGGGGTGCCCTTGTTCTAGAAAGCCTTCCAATTCATTTTTCGATGGGAGAAACTTGTATTGCATGTTGTGTGAGCAATTTATTGAGGGTGAGTACTATAGCAAAGCACTATTCACAGTGTTGTTTGGCTGTAAGTTAAATTATTGCATATGATTTATCTAGTTTTGAGTTCTATGTAAGTCATCTATTTTATGTACTCTCTAATGTAATGAAGAACTCATATTTAGCTTCGAAATGGAGTATTATATTCAATGTATCTCAGTAGCTTAGTTATTTTGAGTTCCTATTGCATGTATAAGCTTATTAAAATTATCAGCATTATTGGCATCAAAAACCAAAAATACAAAACACAACAAACAAATACCAAAAGCAAACACAAATCAGACCTACAAGCACGTTGAAATCATCGCATCAGAGTGTCAGATCACTACAGTGGTATCAGAGCCTTGATCGTGCCATCTTGGAGGGTCAAAATTTCACATGAGAGGTCATACTAGGTACTGCACTCGAAGAAGGGCAGAGCAAGTAGACAATTGGCAAGAGGATAACCCATTTGACGATATAATAATAGAAGAAATGGGTGACAGGGAAGAAGAGGGTCCATTGAGAAATGAAAGAAGAAATGAGGGAAACTATGAAGATAGAGATGGTAGAGAGATTTTTGAGCAGATGACTCGGGCTTTTGAAGGGTTCTTAGCAACAATGCAGCAATTTGTTCCACAGATACAACAAAACTGGGCTATTGAGGATCATAGGAGTGTGCCTGGGACACCAAGGGCATACTGTGCCCCTTTACGAATTGCAGATAGACCACTCATCCTACCTTTTTGAGGGATGAATCAGAAGGTGGTAACACAAAAGAAGAAAGAGAGGAAATGATTGCAGATACTCTCATGGCCACTAACGATGAATGGGAATTGTTAACACCCCAGGTAAGAGAACACCTAACCTTTGACAAATTCTTGAGTCAAAGAAGAAAGCATTATAGAGACAGGCCGACCGGAGACCAAGACGAAAAAATAGAGATCAACCTAGTGATCTCAAGCATGCCACCAACAAACTCACGTTACCTATGTTTGATGGCAGTGGGACAGTTACAACTCAGTCTTGGTTCCATAAGTAGGATGCTTTCTTGAACCTTTAGCCTATGGTAGAGGCAAACACAATTAAGTATGCTACATTTCATCTAAAGGGAGTAGCCCACGATTGGTGGTACCATGGATTGGTGACCCTACAGCATGATCGTATTACTTCTTACTAGGAGTTTGTTGATCGGTTGATTGAATGCTTTGATAGGAAAGATCCAGAAACATATTTCAGAGATCTAGCTCAACTCAAGCAGGTTGGAAGTTTGGAGGGATATGTGGGTGATTTCCAGCAGTTGTCAGTTATGGTTCCCAACATATCCGAAAGAAGATTGGTGGTGTTATTCATCGAAGGACTTCTGGAACCATTGAGAGGTTGGATCAAAGCTTTTGATCCCCCAAGCCTTCAGGAGACTATGAGGAAGGAAAGAAGCATGGAATTTGCAGCCCCACAAAGCAAGTCCTCATCTAAAGCATCCTCTTCATACAAGGATGGCAAATCATTCTCTAAGAAGAATGAGAAATCAGATTTTAAAGGTAAATCAACAACCCCCTTAGACAAACAAACTATGGATGACTTGCATGGGAAGAAGTTGTGCTTCTATTGTAAAGAACCCTATGATGCAAACCACGACTATCCTCTGAGGCCAAAGGGGAAGGAAAACTGCATAATGTGGGCATACTATGAATATTTTGAATATGAGAAATCAGACCAGCACACTAAGCATGAGGAATTCGAGGGGGAAAAATCTGAGAATGAGATTGAAAATAGCGTTGAGATGGAGGAGGAAGTGAAGCTTCAAGAAGCACATCTTACGAGCATACAATGAGAGGGCTCCTTCAAAATGCAAGGGGTCTTAGCTGCCAGGAAAAAGATCATTACCTTATTGGATACAGGTGCCACACATAATTTCACTGATGCAAGGTTGGTTGAAAGGCGTGGGATTCAAACTAAAGAATTTGAGGGCATAAGAGTGAAGGTCGTGGATGGCTATACCCTCAACCATGACAGAATGATTCTAGATCTTCCCATGCGACTAAACAACTACAACTTGTTGATGTGACTTTTGTGACCGCACCAATCAGCAGAACAAAGTTGTTTAAAGGCTACTCCATTCTCTCTTGATCAAAGTATTCCATATGCTAAGATTTCCAAAAAATTTATATGTTCAACTCCAAGGTTCCGAAATGCTTGGGAATACCCTCAGTTGGTTCATTGTGAATTGTTGTTTACACGAGGGGACTTACGTAATTATTCATAACACTTGCAAATAACAACAAATAGATGATTGGAAGGGATTTATGTAATGCAAATGGTTTTGCAATTGGGTACGTTTTCCTAAACTAACCAAAAATGAACGGAATGTAAATGAGTGTAAGGGTGAGAAAGTTCTAGATTCTATTCTAAGATGGGATGTGGTATCAATCTCAACAGCTTCAACCAAACTTTGCTTCACCTCACATTGGACAACTTACACAAAGTAGGTGCAATCTTCAAGGGAATAGCAAGAAATTTCCAAGTTACAATCCAACATTGAGGTACTGTCAGGACAACGCATACCAAAATATGAATTGCAACTGAAGTTAAGCTTATGAAACACTCTAGTCGACCACACAAGGCAAACTTGCCATCAGCAAGCCACTAGTGGTATGGAATGAAACGAAGTTTCCTTGATCAATGCCACAAATCCATAGTAAATGAAAATTGTGCTACTTTAAACTACCTTACGCTACTTGGAGTTGAAGGGATGAAGAAACCTTGCTAGCTATCCATAACAAAGAAAAATTTCACCATCAATGAAAAAATATTCTATTATGAAAGTTTTACACAACAATCTCTTACAAAAGTTTTCAAAGGAAAACTTTCCTTCTCCTCCACACTAAGCTATCAAACAAAATGTCTACTCTCTCTGATATTTCCTCTAATCTAATCTCTACTGATAATCTAATGAGGTAAAAATGAGGGGGACTCCCCATTTTATAGATAGCCAAGTCCAATGGACAGCTCAAATTACAATCAAATCAAAGGCTCAAATTGAGCCACCTCAGCCCTAACCCTAAAAACTGCCAGAATGGGGAGTGGTACATTAAATGAATCAAAGATTCCCAATCACTCCCAAAATAGTAAAGGTAATTAATGCCCACAATCAGTGTTCTAGAAGATCATCATCCAAAAATGCATTCCAATTCTCTTTCTCCCTAGCTGCAAAATCAATGAATTTGGCAAGTACAACCTCAACCTCCTAACCTGAAATAGGTGGAATGCAATCTAGCTGAAACTCTAACACTGTGACTGACTGCTCATGTCGTGCACAATATTTTCTCCAAGCAACTAAGGAATCCTACGTACTTTTAATCAAGCTAGAGAAAGTAGAAGTGTTCTCAAAGTCATCCTTTACGAAATTCTTTACCTCTGAGAAGAAAGGCACCAGCCTACCCCTCAAATTATCAGTAGTCACCTCATCGGGATTCAACCATCTAGCAAAGATTGCCTCCAAAGTATTCTGGACTCCATCAATGATGTTTGCCATAGCCTTTTGAACTCTACCTGAATCCGCCTGTGTTGTGTCAAAAAAACCACATCTCGTGACTACTGAAGAGTACCATCTAGCAAAGTTATATCTATCACCCTCATGAATGACTCCTCCATCAATCAACATCCACGAAGGAGTATGCCTCAATGCCTCTAGATGTTGAATAACTTTTCTTTGATAAATAGAAGCATCGCCCCAGGCCTGATCAACTACCTCCATTCATGCCAAAATGCTAGAAGCCTGCTGGAAAGCATAAGCAAGGTCTTCCATGAATTTCTCTATCTCGGCACAAACTCCTATAACCCATTTATCTACTTCCTGTGCCATCTTCCTCAACTCCAACAAGCCACTAACTGACTCTCTAGATAACTCAGCTAGAAGCTCTATTGCTGGAATCTCCTGTCTACAAGGATGAGATAACTACTGTACATATGCTATCAAGGCCTTATGCTCCATCTTCAAATTCTTCTACTTTCCTTCCTTCCTTAACAATCTATCCTTGAGCACCTGATAAGAGTTATCACATTCTTCAAAAATTTGTGCCCCTGTGGGATGTCCTAACTCCATAGTTGTCATCACATAGTTTTCTGGTACTGCTTTGTCCCGATCACAATCAACTCGTGGCACTACTACATGAAGGGTGTGAGAGCCATCTTCATCAGTTGATATCTTTGAAAAAATTTGTGCTCTCTTCTTTTGTGGAGGTGCATTGATCCTGTTCAATAATTCTTCCATTTCTACCACTGGATCAATCTCCTCACTAGGGCTCCTTCTCATCCTATCTCTGAGCCAATCATGTACTACATATTGTCTATCAAATGGTTGCTCCTCTCGTGCCTCTACTTCACGAACTTGTTCTACTTCAACTTCATTCTGGCGAGGCTCATCAACCTCTAGTGGCTGAGTGTCTCCTGAAACTGCATCATCTTCTAAAACTGTCTCTAATTCATGCTGAAAAAAACATCTATGGCAGTCTCCTCATCATCTTGTTGATCATCTCTGGTAGGTGCATTAACGCTCTAACCAACTGATTCCCTCTGTGGTGGTTGATTTTCTTCCCATACCTCCTGCACCTGATTCAATGCATTTCTCTGATCAGAAAATAAAGAAACCTCCTATATGTTTTGAGAATGTGTCTCCAAAGGCGTGGGTGACTCAACTCTCAGAGGTTCTGGCTGAACTGGCTCCTGCCAAACCTGCTCCTTCCTTCGAGATTCTAGACCTCGAGTAATTTTTTTCTTTCTGCCGGTAGTGGGTGTCCTGTGGTATCCCATCAAGTTGTAGGTGCAAGGAATTGACCTACTCTTTAATCTTCTCACATATCTGTCAACCCATGCTCTAGTAAATGTTAAGACTAAAATGCAAAGTGTGTCCAAATCAACAATCTTTGGCTCTGATGGTAGAGGCATATCCCTTACTGCCTCATAATCTAGATGGAGAACATTCATGTCCTCGCTCACCTAGTCTGGCACTAGAATGACTTCGCACTCCCTGATCATACTTAATGGCAACCTAGAGAACACCCTTTTTCTCACTTTTGCTTCATCTGATGCACTAGCCCAATAATCCTCAACATTTTCCTTATGCTTGAACTCCTCTGACTATATCCACCTAATGTTGTTGTGTGAATTGTAATGTTGTCTACTGGTGTGATAGGAAAAGTGATAGAATTGAAGCTCACTTTCAGCTTCTCTAGCTGCCTGCAGTGTAGGACACACTTCATCTGAATTGTGCATGACAACTAGGAAGTCAACTCCACCTTTCTTCTTTCTCTTTTGAATCTTATCATAGGCAACTAGTTGCCTAGATATCTCTAACATTAAAATTCTATTGGTTGGGTACTTAGGCAGCCTATATGGATATGAAGAAAAACCTTGTAGCCTGATATAATAAAACTTCAGAAACTGTATAAACCAGCACCCATACCTTTCTATTATCTCTTGAGCTTCTCTCGAGATCTTGTGATGAGTATGCTGCTAAAGTGATCTCGTAATATGCATAGTAAAAGCATCGTTGACACACTTGTAATGGGTAGTGCTTGTTAGGTGCAACTGCAGAAAAGCTTCTTGAATTTTGAACTGATGGGAACCACAACCCACTGGTTCCTTGTATGAAATTCCTCTATATCTCTTCATGCGAGCTAGCATGTAAATAAGATAGGAGCCCATGTAAAATGTCTTCATTCTCCTCAAAATTAGGAGTTGCTCGTGCAAGTTATCATTGATCATCACGGCCCAATCGATGTGCTCCTTTCCACCGAGCACGAGGTTGATGTAATAAAACATCCATGGCTCAAAAATAAATGACTGAGGGAAGCCTCCGACTCTACTTAGCATCAAGATCAAGTCACAGTACTCCTACTTCAAATCATTTGATATAATCTGCCTCAGCAATTTTGTATGAGAGGTCCTAGGCTTATTCATCCAGCAAGTATTAATTGCCTCTGTACATCTCTTAAATGGAGAAGCATACATTCACTCAACACATTCTCTTGTTTTTTAAATCATCTTCTTATGTTTTGGGATTCTAAAAGCTTCACTAATAGCATCAAGAGTGAGGTTGGCAAGCACTTGACCATCCGGTGAGACAACTAACCTACGATCTGGCTCATAGCAATTGGTGCACTCTAACATCAGCTCCGAGCAATGAATAGCTGGTGGGAAACTGACAACTATAAATAATCCACTTTAAACAATGTTGTGTGAAGTGATTGAAGGTTGGTGACTGCCAATCCCTAGAATCCAATTTTTGAAGGTCTCCAAGTTGAAAGAGCCTAAATTAGTGTCAGCCAAATTTCCCAACTTTGAGGTGAACTTTGACTCTGGCATGAAGGACTTGCTCAATTTCTTGATCACATCCTGCCTGGATGCACCGTTGTTGTCCTTGCCAGTTGCTCTTACTTTAGCCATCCTACAAAACAATAAACAACCATCAGCAAATTAACTTAGAAAAATAAATAAAACATCATGCAGGGCTACCAGTCGACTTCAAGAACTTGAGAAGTTGCAATATCATATCTCATCTACAAACCTCACTTCTCCTTCAAAAAATTTTGAACTTTCAATACTTAGAAAAATTTCTAAGTAGGCTTCAGCAACTTCAAACTCTTAGCAAATCGCCCACTTCAATCACCAACTTCTTAGAAAATTTATTAGCTGGCTGCAGCAACTTCAATACTTTAAGAAATCAGCCAACTTCACTCTAGCAATTCCAGACTTAAAACTTCAACATCAGCAACTTCGAAAAAAAAACTTAGCAAATTTTGCACTTCACGGACTCAAACTTCAGCCTTCAGCAAATTAATCTCCTTCTTCTCAAATTGAATTTCTCACTTGTACTTTCACACTTCAACTTCAACAATCTCCTTCAACACCAAGTTGAATTTCTTCAATACTTTCAGCCTCAGCAACTGACTGCAACATCAAACTCATAGCAAATCGAACTTCTCCAGTTGTGAAAAGGATGAATGAACTTTTAGCTCTTATAGCAGAATCAAATTCTAGAAAGAGGCCAAGTTTAGCAAACTCATTAAATTTCCACTACTTCCCTTCAAGAATTCAAATTTCCCTCCCTTGCCAGTTTCAACACTTGTCTCCCGACATCCAGAATCTTGACCTTCTAGAACTTCAACTTTGACTAGTGTATTTTACTTTCAAAATATTTACTTTAAATTCACTCTTCAACAAATTTTATTCACCAGCCAGAGCTTTGTCATTCAAATTTTAATTTCATTCACCTCTGGCTCTAGAAAATTCATCATGTGAAGAATTCAATCAAAATCATATAGGCAATTCATTCCAAATTCCTTGTTTGAAGTATTTTTCCTTCGAAAACCATTTTATTTAATTTGCCTTAGAAAATTCTAAAATTTCCCTTAGGAAAATTCACAATTCGAGTGTTGATTAAATTCTTCATCTTGAAAGCCTTGGCGAAGTGCAGAAGACTTGGAAATCAATTTCTCATCGAAGATCTTCGATACCCAGAAGAAAAATTTCTCCAAAACGCGATGAATCCATGGGTATACAATGAACGGGTTCATTTAATTTCTTGAATTTGAACCTTAGAAGAATAATTCCTCGTGAAATTTATTTCATTCCTTCATCCCTGTGAGTATTTTGTTGCTCTGACTTGAAATTTTTTATTGTTCTTGCAATGTTGGCATTCTCTGACTTCATTCTCGCGAAATTCACTCACATCTTAGTCAACTTCACCAATATTTCAACTTGGGCGTATTTTTCCTAAGGGAGAAATTTTGTGCCTTAGAAAAAGAAACTTAAATCACTTATCATTTTGAATTTTTTTTTTTGACTTGGAAAACTTTTAATTTCATCAATCATCTTGTCTGTGGTGAGGAAATTTACTTAGACAATTTAATGTCCATTGCCTTGGGCGCATTTTACACTTCATGAGGGATATATTTCCTTTTAAATTCCAATGCCTAACAATATTTATCTCCCTTAGGGTGCATTTTACATTTGAAGAGGACATTATTCCTATGCCTTAGGCAACATTCTTCATTATCTCCTAGCATACTCTTTTCACCTTGGGCACTTTTTACACTTGGTGAAGGATATTATTTCCACGCCTAGTAATATTCATCTCCCCCTTTACCTTGTTTACCACCTTACCCTCAATACTTACTCTTTAAATGACGCATTTAGCACTTAGAAGAGGATGGGCGCATTTCATATAGTAAAGTGGATGAAGTTTAATACATGGGCGCATATGACATGGTGTGAAGGATGAAAGTTCTTTGACCTTTTGACTTTCTTTGTGAACTTGGGCACATTTAGCATGTGTAGAGGGATTTAACTTCATGTCATGACCACCTTTGAAACTTGGGTGCATTCTCTATATGGTGAAGGATGGGCGCATTTGGCACATGCAAGAGGATTAACTTACCATGCCACCTTTGACTTGTTGACTTCTCCTTTTGTGGGCGCATTTGAGAGGGAGAGAAGAATGAGTTTATGCCTTAGAATTTTTTCTTGTTCACTAGCTGAAGATGGGCGCATATAGCATAGGGAGCAGGATATCTTTGCTTAGAATATTTTTTAAACATCCTCATCAGAGTGGGTGCATTTTGATGGGCGAGAAGGATGAAACCTTCAATGCCTTAGCAATTTCTCCATCTCATGCTTGTAGTGGGCGCATTTGGAGGTAGTTGCAGGTTATCTTCAGACTTAGAATATTTCTCTCCTTGTCTTCGCTAGCTTCTCCATACCTTACTATAAATAGTAAGTCCTTTGATTTTCATATCTCAGAAGCTCAAATTGATTTGAAATTTTGAACACTAGATCTTCATGACTCCGTCAGCCTATTGACACTGCTATTCTGAGTTGGCCTGCTATTTTTAGTCCATTTTTGAAGGTGGTTTGCTATTTATAGTAACTGCTTGTTTCTGAGACCTCCACAATTCCAATTGACTTGAAATTCGAATGACGCGCTCCTCACCACGTGACCTGCCTGTTGACATCGGTGCCTACTGTTGATTTACTATAAATAGTAAGTGCTCTGTTTGCCTTCAAATTTTACCAACGGGTAACTTGAAAGATGCTGATCACAGTGGTATACACTGGTTTTGAAAATTCTGACTTTATACCCCTCTTTTTGGGTCCCGAAGCTGGAAACCCTAATTTGGCTTGCATGTATATCAAACGACCTCTGTTTGTCCTTGTTTTTGTTGCATTGTGATCAGTTTGTGATTCTGAAGTGTTGGGAGGTGGTTGTCGAAATGCATCTGCTAAAAATAGTAAGTTCCTGAATAAGTGATCGTCTTCATTTGAATGTCACATCACTGCAAAGCTCTTGAAAAACCCATAAGGAATATGCAGACATGCAAACCCTAAAAATAGCCTCTGAAGGCTGAACCTTGAGAGTTGTTATCTCGCTTTGATGTTACACCATCGCGAAGGTCTCTGAAAATCCAAAAGGAATCTCCAGAAATGCACTGAAAAACTTTGCATATAAGCCTTGAAATCTACTTCAGAAGCTGAACTGCTAAAATAGTAAGTTGTCTGTTTCAGATCAAATTTTTCCAGTGAGTAGCTTGATGTGCTCTGAATGCAGCGTGATTGTCGAAATTTTAAGAATGCTGATGGAATATCTGGAATTGCACACTTCCTAAAAATAGTAAGTAGTCAGAATTTGATGAAACTTCAGTGGAAACTTGCTAGAAGCACACTGACCTCAATGTTAATCTCTATTTTAAATTGGTTGGAGAGTTCAAAACCCTAATTTTACTGACTTGGCCAAATTCATATTCAAACCTAATGATGGGCACATCCCCTGAAAGGCAGACAACAGAAAAGAGACAAACACAAAGAGAGAGAG
The DNA here is from genome assembly GCA_007258455.2 of Sequoia sempervirens. Taxonomy (NCBI): domain Eukaryota; kingdom Viridiplantae; phylum Streptophyta; class Pinopsida; order Cupressales; family Cupressaceae; genus Sequoia; species Sequoia sempervirens. The sequence goes on along the minus strand of VDFB02281492.1, from coordinate 1,015,773,413 downwards.
AGAGAGAGAGAGAGAGAAAACCAAAGCCAAAAAGACCGAAATGGAGCAGAAATTACGGGTCCCCATTTTGAATGGGGCAATGTGTGAAGAGGTCATAACAACTCCCAAACTCAATGAAGATAATCGAAATGCTAAACACGAATCTCCCAAGCCTATAGCTATGCCCAGTACCTAAGTGTTGTGCCAAAGTGACTACGTCCTTTGTACCCTGAGCAAAACAAAGTCCAAATCCATGATGATCAAGCCCATGCAAAGAGCTCAAATAAATACTTGATCTCAAGATGCCTCCCGACAAGTCGACCAAAGAAAAGCACGATTATTTAAATTTAAATGTTATTTATTTAATATTATTATTTATTATTAATATTTTATTAGATATAATTATTATTATTTAATTTAAATTTAAGTGTTTAAAAACACTATTTGGAGCCTCTTAATATTTTAGGTCTCGGTTAAGATAGGGACATGACAATCCTCGCCGCTAAGATATTTGCTTGTCCTCAAGCAATTTTGTAGGACCATATATGCCAAATATCATCATGCCACTATGCTCCATCATGATGTAGTGTCTATAGAGTTGGGTCCCCCACTTATTGAATGCCACAACTTCTATCTAAAAACCCTCCCCTTTCGTCTTGGTTCAAGATGGGAGAGTAGCCAATTCATATGCACATGATGACGGCTAACATTATCCAAACACCCCCAAATGATCATAGGCAATGATATGAGTATGGCACCATGTTTCTTCTATACTATTTTGATCTCAAAGTGGGCTCGATGTTGGCTCCCTTGTGGTCTAATAAATCATTCCACCATACTGTCGACAATAACCCTCTTAAGTGTGGACCAACCAACTTGTATGCAAGTTTGGATTAAATGCTCCTAGTGCAAGCTCCATGTTTTTATGAACTAAGAGTCAAGATTCTTCACAATGTGGTTGGGATACACAATCAACCCTGTATGTTCTCTCAAAGACTTGTTTTCAACCCAAATGCCTTTGACCATTAGAAAGTCACATTGATCCCATATGCAGAAATAATCATAAACTTGAATCAAAGAGTCCATCTTCCCTATACTACAAGTTGTATCTCTTACTAAATTGCCTTCTTTTGCACGCTTTCCATTGTGACAGGAGTTCTGTAGATCTAAGACCTCTTTGCGCCCATGGCTGCAAACAACATTCCCATCAGCATTTTTCAAGTAACGATGTTTTTTGTGACTGCGAAAATGAAATGGATCGGTGTTATTATCTCCAACTCCAAGATCGTAGATTAACTGTAACTTTATTCCTCCAGGTGTGTTCCAATCAAAAGTAGTTGCATCAATGGGTTGTGTTATAAGTCCTAAAGGTAGGACAATCTCATGATGGGATTGTTTCTCCTTAAGCTCTCCCTGTATGAACAAAAGCTCAACCAAGTTTGAGTCACTCTTCTTCCCATCTACCTATGAAAGCATGATATGAATAGCTGATCTACCACGTGTGTGTTCCACTTGCTTGGCTACCATGCAAGGCTTATTCCTCATATACCACATACTTTGAGTCTTCATTACCTCACTCATGGCATGATGTATTAACTTGGTCATCTTGTGTCTTGGACAAACAAATAAGAGCTCATATCTGCCTCCCAAATGGGCATCGGCAATAGAAGAAGACTTCTTACTTTCCATAATTTCTTCATTCAAATTTTCATCCATGATGTGTGCCATAAGTCCCGAGAACAAGGCAGCCTCATGCTTTGCCCAAGAGTCACCTATATGATGGGATTGTATCTCAACACCATAAATTTCCTCCAGTTCTCCATGAAGGACCAAAGGCTCAACCAAATCTGAGCCACCAATGTCTCTATCTACACATGTATTCATCACATCGTTGACTAGTCCAAAAGGTGTATGCTCAGTTATCCCATCCACATATGTGATTTGAGCCTTCAATGAGCTCTCTAAAAGAGGTAACTCATGATCCTCATGATGTAAACTAAGTGTATAAACAAAATTTCCTGAATCATAACTCTTTTCATGTTTACCCAAATCCAAATGTTCTCCTTCCTTGCTAACCTCAAGTGGCTCATTCCTTGCGTGCTCAACCTTAACACATTCTTCCTAAGAATGATATGAAAAATCAGAACATTTGTGGCTAGGATCCACCATGCATTCCTTGTATTTGACATTCACATCTTGAGTGCCAACATTGGGAGATCCCTCAACACCATAATAGCTGCAATTTCATGGTTATGCACAAAAACATGACTGCTGTCATAAAACAGAAAATTAGAATTCATTGTATGCCTCTTTGTAGTGCCTTCAAGGGACTCAAACAAGTCTTCATTCTTTGCTAATTTCCCATCGTCAAGTGTTGGTCCAAGAGGTGTCTTCAATGGAAAATCAAGCATGCCATGTGCCATAATTTTTGTCCCCTGGCTGCAAGCTACATCTTCATATATATGGGCCTCCTTTATCTCCATGACTTCATCATAGAACTCTTTAGGTCCTTCCTCCCTGTCTCCACTCTTTGCCATCTTCATGTTGCATTGCCCTCCATTAGATGTGGCTGTCATAGAAGTCTAAAATTCTATGTATGATGAAGAATGTGCCATGCTCAACTCCTCATAAAGCTTCTCCATCTCATCTTCCTTTCTTCTCAAGGAATCAACATATATCTTACCAAATGTGAGAAGGTAATCTCTATCTGCAAGTAGGTGTAGGTAGTTTGATTTTACTTCCACCAAAGCCTCCTTAAGTTTGTGCAAGTCATCAAGAGACCTCCCTCAACCCCTACATGCTTCCCTAGAGCCTTCCAACACAAACCTGCCATCATTATATGAACATGATCAAAATGAGTTAGGGCTGCCATGATCTTACCTTCATTTACCTTCAACTGTCCTTCCAAGTGATAACCAAAATCTTTATGCAACGTTTATGATTTGTCTTCAACATCACCTTCATGAATCCGATCAAACATCACTAATTTAGCATTTCTAGTGGCAGCATGCCCTTCTTCCTTGTGTTCATTATGAAGAAACATGTACTCCTTGTTAGTAGATGTAAGAAGTGAGTCCTTATCTTGTTGAAAGCATGTGGGAGCATCTTCATCTTCTTTAGGTGTTGCATTCACATCACTAGCTCTCAACAACATTGGTCCATTCTTGTATGTCAGTTCCATAGTTTCAGATGAACTCCAAGGTGTAATATCCATGAAAAACCATACATTGTCAATTTGTAGGATCTTCTCAATAAGCCATTCCTTAATCTTTATGATCAGCTCTTCAACAAAATTTTTTTCATACAACCCCACTTGGTAGTTGTCAAATGTGATCATGTGCATGAAACAAGGAACGTCAAACTTACTAGGAATTGTCATACCTTGTGTGCAACTTCGTCCCATGAACATCCCTTCCTGCATAACCTCATTGGTTGTTCCAAAATTTGTGTTCTCATGTGAAGACCACCCCATAGTTAATTGTTTTTTCTGATTTGACGTCTTCTGATTTCTATTTTGAAGCTAGGGTTGTATCATAACAAGTCGGCTCTTTGAAAATAATATTATTTTCCACATCATCTTCCTCAACCCTAGGTCGAACTTCTCTATCATGCCTTGCAAAGGAGCTATGGTCCAATATACCCATATCCTCCTGTGGCTGATCACAGACTAAGAAGTGAGTGGGTGTCTCCTGGTCATCAACAATCATTGGCGCATCTTCAACACACACTCTTGGTTCTTCTTCAGGTTGCTCTATCATGTCTTCATCACTATTTGACTTTTCTTTCTCTTTCTTACTCATTTGCACAATCAAACCCATAGCCGGCAAGATTGAAGCTCTAAATTTTCTTCCTGCTCTATGATTTCCTCCTCTTTAGCTATTTTTGAGTCTTCCTCATCCTTTCTCATCTGCCTTATATAGTCATAAAGTCCCTTTTTGTAGGAGTAGTGGGACTCGTGTGCTCCCACGAACACATCAAGGGGAATGCAAGCTCTTGCATCATCTGACAAACTTTGACATTCGTTCAAAACTTCGAACGCTTCAGTCTCCAAATCTGTGTCTTTTATCCAAGGCCCTGATTTGTTGCCGGTAGTTGTGAGAGTCTACAACATTTGTATCAGCATGATCTAATTTAATTGATCCTGCTTCTCTAAGAAAGATTTGATTTTGTTATTATGTTCATCTTCTTTTACTGTTGCCTTCCCCTGTCGTTGCTTCCTTCCGCTTGCTTGCATAAATTCCCTCACGCTGGCAAGACCTGAGGCTCTGATACCACTGTGAGATGCCTCAGTTTGAACACACCCAAGTCAACAAGAAACTATTAGTGAAAGTACACTGTTCTTACACCATTATGATGAATTTTATGGGTTTGATTAACTTCAAATAAAAATTCTAATGTTTGCAAAAATAATACTGGATCAGGCTCAGACCATAAGGTGATGATTGAACACAAGCATTCCTGAGACTGGAATAATTAGCTGGATTCCAGAGTACGCATTGATAATGTAAGACATATCATTTGTTAGCAGACTAAACACACACTTCATTCACAGTAATAATAACTGAGATATACCAAGCTGTAGATTTACATTCAGAGAACAATAGTGATAACCAAGAGCCCAGATTGCATTCAGAAACAATAAGCACTCGTCTGCCAAATAGAGTAACAGAATAGAGCCACGATAAGGAGGTCTCTCGATTTCCAAATCAAAGAGGCGCATCGATATATTGGTCTAAGCTGAGTCTTCAGGATGCACTGAAGATCCCGTGAATGGACTCGTCTCCTAGAGTTCAATGGCTTTGAAAGATGAAGCCAGAAGGATAGATGTAGTCTGTGAAGGCGTTCTCACTTCTGGATTGTCTTTTGACCAATATCGAGCTCCCGGGTATTAGGGAATGATGTTCTTTTCCCGATCCATACCTGGCAATGATGGGCCTCAACAAGACTTTGATTGAACAACCCAATGCAGACAACCGCCGCAACTACAACTTGCACTTGACACTAACAATCACGCCCTTTAGACAATGTAGGTGGGGTCGCCCAAATATTATATTTGCTTCCAAATCTTGAATCGTGAGTGCAGTGAGAAACCAATGTCCAAGGCTTGAGTGACGCGATAACTCCCAGGATAATAATATTCGCTGCTTATCCAGTTCTTCACCTGAATATGCAAGGAGACTCCCAAACTCAATGAAGATAATTGAAATGCTAAACATGAATCTCCCAGGCCTGTAGCTACGCCTAGTACCTAAGTGTTGCGCCAAAGCGACTACATCCTCTGTACCCTCAATTTATTCAATTCTTACACACGTGTCCTTTTGGGTCTGGAAAATTATATCTTGAAAACACATATTATTCACTTTGCCTAAGAAAAAAATTTAAATTTCCCTTAGGAAAATTCATTATTTCAAGTGTCGATTAAAATCTCCATCTCGGAAGCCTTGGCGAAGTGCAGAGGATTTTGAAATCTACTTCTTGTCGAAGATCTTCAATACCCAAAAGAAAATTTTCTTCAAAACTTGTCGAATTCATGGTATATAATGAACAGATTAATTTAATTTTTCTTAAAATTTTGAACCTTAGAAAAATAATTCTCAACAAATTTATTTCATTTCTTCATCCCTGTGAGTGTTTTGTTGCTCTGACTTGAAATTTTTAATCAACCCTGCAATGCCAGCATCCTCTAATTTCATCCACCAGCATCCTCTAATTTCATCCATTAACAATTTATTCATGCTTTCGGAAAATTTTGCACTTCCACCAGACTTAGGCGTATTTCCTAGAGATGAAATTTTGTGCCTTAGAAAATTTTAAAGTCACTTGGCACCTTTTTGCAGTTTTGCCTTAGAAAATTTTATTTGCCCTCAATCACTCTGCTAGTGGTGAGGAAACTTGAATTTCAATAATGAATCCACATCCGCCGCCTGCAACAAGGTTCTTGTACTTCTGCCCGCGCATTTTCGTGTTCTACATACAAACCAAGGCAACTTTTGCAAATAATATTTTTTAATTTATGTTTCTAAATGACTATTTATTTTTATATTCAAATTTTTTAACTATTAAATTTTACTATTGATTTATGATCATAAATGTTTAATATTAATTTTTTTATTATTTGTTAAGAAAAATTTAATAAAGAATAATCAATTTTTCTTTTATGTTTATTTTTTTTTTAATTTTTAATAA
>VDFB02281492.1:1015738020-1015767148 GCA_007258455.2 Sequoia sempervirens | reverse complement strand
AAAATCTAATAAAGAATAATCACTTTCCCTTTTATATCTATTTTTTTTTCTTTATATTATTATTTTTCATTATTTTTAATAATAAAAATAAATAGTTTAATTTTTATGCTCAACTTAATTTTTTTATGTTAATTTTCATTATTGATTATTTTTAATAACAAAATATTAATAACTTTATTTTTATAGTCAATTCATTTTTTCATATTAATTTTTAATATTAGTTATTAAAAATTATCTTTTAATAAGTAAAAAATTGATTTCTAGATATCCTTTCAAATTATTTTATTCCATATCATGTGAACTAAAATTTACACTAATTAGAACCATATTTTATCTCTTCTATTTTCTTTATATTTTAAGTTAATTTTATATTTAAATATTGTACATTTAATTATGAAAAATAAAAATAAAAATATTTTATAAAAGTTTAAATAGTCTTAAATAAAATTATTTAAATAATAGTGTAATGCTAAAATTTTCATGCCCATTTTAATTCCTAGTTAGCATTGAATGGAACAATCTTGTGGGAAATCAATGCTCGTTCTTTTTCAAGATATATAAAGAATCGAAAGCTCTAAGAAAAAGTTTTAAAAATATCAAGTTTATATCATCTACATCTATCAATTTCTATAGCTCAGCTTAGCAAAGCTCCTTGACTTCATAAGAACCACACATCCTCCTACCCAAACTACTTCTAATCCAACTTGGAATCTTCAACATAAAATATCTAATTAAAAATTTAAGATAATTGATGTGTTTCTTCTCAAATCTACCATTTTTAGAAGCTTTAAACCTCTTATGCATATGTAAACCCTCAATATAACTTAAAATTATAGAATTGTATGTAATAAATAAATAATCAATAAAATTATAGCTAAAAGTGAATTAAAAGATGAAAAAAGATTAATTATAAAATAAAACATACATATTCTTTTTTAATAATGCAATATAATGTAAAATGAAAAAAATATAATTATTAAAAAAATTAATTCAAGATGATATTATCAAATTTATTGTAAGTAAAATAATAATAAAATACTTCAATGAACCTAATAATATTAGAATAAGTAAACATTGAAATGATAAAAAAAAAAACAAAAAAATACAATTTTAATAATACAAAGGAAAGTTTAAAAATAAATAAAAATGGAAACTAATATGAAAAATTCAAATCATAATAATAATGGATTCTTTTATAGTCTTTTTTAAAAAAAATTATTATTTCTTTATTAATTTTTTTCTAGGTTTAATATTTTTTATATAATTAGGGCTATGTTTTATTATATTATGTCAAACTACTTTAAATTTATTGGGCTCATAGCTTGGATAATATAGTTCTCTTTTTAATTCTTTTATAGTTGAGTTATTTTCTTTTTTGTATTTTATTAAAATATGCTTTACTTTTTTGTTTATGTTTTATTTTGTAGCTAATCATGTTCATTTATTATGTTCTTTCCTTACCTATTACTTCTTTATCTATTTGGTAAATGAATTGTACAATCTTATGATAACTTTTCTTTCTATAATAAATATAATAGATTATGGTACAAAATATTAATATAAAAATTACTCATAATTTTTACCAAAAATATTCTCTTATTTTTAATTTATTAAACAAAAGATAATTTAAATAATATAAATTTAAAAATATATAAGACAACCTTATTTTTATAAAACATAATATTAAATAAAAAAATATAAACTATACTTTAATCTCATAATTAATACATACTTTCAAAACATGCATCTCTAGATATCCCAAACTTAGATTAAAGGTGTGGAAATGCTAAGACTATATTTGGAATTGTTTAGTCTTTTGTAATTTATTCTTAATAGATTTATTGCATCTTTACTATTGAATGGTTGTGAATTGCAAGACGAAAAAGTTCTCATAATAAAAATCTACGAGAGTATAAAAGAGAGGAGAGAGTATTTGAAGTTGATTCATAATGATCTCTTGACCAAATTATTGAGAGAGAAAACTTTTTCAAATGAAATTATTGTAGATATAGTACTTTGAATGCTCTTTAATGGTTTTGAGACTATAGATATGGCTATGGCACTTGGTATAAAGTTCATCACTAAGAATCCAAGAGTATTGAAGGAGTTGAGGGTGAGTGCAATCATCTAATTCTAAATGTAGTTAAAATCAATTCTATGATCTAAAAAAATTATTCATTTGTTTTCTTTATTACATACAGGAATGAATTTATCAAGCTAAGCATGACAATATCTTGAAGTCCAAAAGAAACAACAATAGAAATATGACCTGGGACAAATATTTGTCTATATTTTAACTCATTGTCTAAGCAGATCTAAGCATTTTAGCTTAAACAACACACTCTAAGTTTTAACTTGTTTAGATCATTCATTTGAAATCATACTAATAAGTGGGGATTACTAGATAAGCTAGTATAATGTTAGATAAATAATTTAAATGAATCAAACCATAGAGTATTACTAATACACATATATTTCATGAAATACAAAGAAGTATCACTAATTTTTTAATTATATTTTAACTTAGAATGCTAGGAAGATTAATATTTTAAGGACTCATAATGCTAATAAACATTTTTTTATAGATTCTATAAAGACCATGGGATAGAAAGACATAAGACAACTTCGTACACCCCTCAATAAAATAGATTTTTAGAACTTGAATGGGTAGGGCATTGATGGAGAGGGAAATTGTGACATTCAATATAATCCTTAAAAAATTAAACATAAAATCACAACACCTAGAGAATTTTGTATACCGTTGTAACTTCTACCACATGATAGGCACACAAGGGATGACAAAAGACAACACTTAGGAAATATCAAAGAAGTTGAGACCCATACAAAGATTTCTTAGATTGATTATATATGATAAAAAAAATAAGGCCTAACTGCACAGAGGAGTTGTGAGTCAAGAAAATTTTCATTGTTAGATTGAGTCCTAACAACATCAATCATACACAATTATTTCACCAAAAAACTATAGCAACCCACTTCAAGATTGCATTATGAGGTGCTTATTGTCATTTTCAATCTAATATAGGAAATTTATTATTTGTTGCTAAATTGGCATGAAAAGACTACCATAATGAGTCTTCAGAAGAAGCTCGGAGGAATTTATTAGGCTAAATCCTTGGTGAGTATTATATTTTCTTGATAAAGAAGCTATATACCCTCAAGATGGAACATGGTGATTTTGTACCCAAACATATAAATTCTTGGTATGGCTCATGTGGATCCCTCCTAATTGATTCCCTATTCCCATTTGTTTTCATTCAATGTTTCCCACTAGACATCTTTGTTAGTTTATAAGGTTGCAATAATCTCTCAAAGGATGTACATACTTATTAATAGCTCAAATATTTTCTTTTGAAATGTTGCAAAAAACTTATCTCAAGCTTAACTACCTAGTAGATTTATATATATGTATTATATTATATATATTTATACTATATATGGGCGGGTGCAAAAAGATGGGGGGCCAAATTGTGGAAAAATATTTAAAAAACATTTGATAGGCTAAATGTCCTCACGTTATAATGCAAGTATGTTATAAGTTATTAAAACAAAAAACAAAACAAAAAAAAACAAATTTATTTTTATTGTTTGTTATTTTTGCTGCCCACGGCCAAAAACCTTTTTTCTTGCACACTCATATTTTGGAAGGAAGTTTTCTTGCATTTTCATCATCAATTTGTTGCAATTTCATCGCCAGGATGCCACCACGTCGATGAGGAGGTTGAATAAGTAAGGATTGTTTTTTTTTTGTTAGTTTTAGGTTTTTTTTTTAATATTCATTTGTTTAATTTGTAGGAAATGATAATGATCCTAAAAACCCTCTTGAAATTCCTCCTAAAAATCCTCAACAACTAGAGCAACAAGAACATGAAAAAAATCATCAAGTTCAACAACCACAACAACAATCTCCTCCACCAATTCCTCAACATCCTCCTGGCACTCACAAAATTTAATGGGGGTAATTGAAAACAATAAAAAATAGATCAATTGAGGAGTTAATCACGAGGTTGAACGATCCAGTAAGTTCAACCATGGAAAGAAGAACACTTACCATTTCACTTAAAGAAAACTTAAAACATGTAGATGCAATCAACAAACAATTAATTGGTTGTGTAGATAGGAGGCAGGGGACAAAGAATTTTTACGCAGATAAATTATCATATAAAGAAGTAAAAGATGGAAAAATTACAAAATATCAATTGTGCTCATTATTCACTGAGCCACACACAAACCAAAGTATTGACCTTAATGCAAAGAGGTTTCCTATCCATTGGTGCCACCACCAAGGGATTAGGAAGTATTTTTGGGATAGATGGTACATGGTTTTTGACTACCCACCATGCAACAATTGTGAAGTCCCACAATATTTCTTGAGCAAACTTTACTGTGAATTCATCCTAAGCAAAATCGGGCTAATTATTTTGATATGAGGTACTTCCAAGGGAGAGGTGGGAGGTTGGCACAAGATAGCCTGGTGCACAATAGGATCTTAGGCAGAAAGTGAGATGAGCTCTAGCTAGGCCGGATCATGAGAATGTTGTTATCCCTTCCATCACAAAGGAGAGTGTCGAGGTAGCCACCTTACAGTCTATCAGCTCTTTGACCCAAACTATCATCCAGTATGCCAGTTCTATAGTATAATGCCATCGAGGGGAGTCTTCAAGTGGTAGGTTTTCATGTGCTCGTATTAAAGTTAACCCCAATAAAATAGATGTCCTCTTTGGAATACTTTAGAAATAGAACATTAGGATTCTAGATTTGACTTACGATTATGTAATTATTTATAGGACTTACATCTATTGAACCCAAAAATCTAAGACCATTAAATTTTGATACCTAAACACTTGTTTAAACTAGGTCATATAAAATGCTTTCACATCAATAAGTATAATTAAAGTATGCCAAATACACTTGGGATCTCATGAATGTGAGAATGTACCAATTGGTGTTGATAGTGCATGTTATGATACTGATTCTAATGAAATTTGATGTTTAAAACCAAACTAAATCTTGTTTTAAGGCCCATCTCTCATATGTCACCCTATGATAGGATAAAATAAGGACATTTTTAGACTTAGGCATGAATTCCTAAGGTCAATATTGTTATCAAACCCAAGAAGCCAAGTATGTCATTCCAAGAGAGTTTTTGGATGAATTTTCATAGGTATTCGCTGATTTTGTAAGATTACATTCATTTATATAATGTGGGAAAAAGCATAAGAAGTTTAATTAAATAAATAGTCTAATTTTTGCTAAGTCCATTGGGCTATATCATTAAGGGCTTGATGGGTCATTAAGTATATAACTTTAGGTTTCATTTTGATATTGATTGGGGATTGAACATTGAATTACTTTATTGATGTGATTAGTTAGAAAGCTAAGTTTAAAAGTTATTCTTTTGTAGTGTATCAATAGACAATAATTGTTTATCATTGTTCTTTCACAGGTTTAACTTCAACCATGAGGAAGAAAATAGATGATGGAAGGATAAGAGTGACCTTCATAGATGAGTTACTAAGCTCTAAAATGAAGGAAAAAGAGAAAGGTTGTTGGGAGTAGATAGAACCCAAAAAAATAGAAATTAAAATACTAAAATCAATTGCAAAAGAAATAATCCTCATTCAACATGAAATAAGAGACTGAATGTTGCCAAGGAAATAATTTTTTTAATAATTGGATAGGATTGGAATGAGTAAAAAAGGAACATAAAAGTGGGATGGGATGTAATAAATTCTAAGGAAGAATCCATCTAAATAAATTGTTAAGAACAAATCCATCTCTTAAAGTTCATCATTCTACATTCTTTCCAATTTAACACTATTTTTATTACCTTCATTACATACAAACATGTATCCATATGATAACATTCTATTTAAAATCAACTAAATAAAAAATGGTATCCATGACTCATAAGTCTTGGGACATGTCATGAAATGAATCTCCCACTATAAAATTTTGACATGAATCAATTACAAGAACTCAAGATTCTTAATGTAACTTTGTGATTAAGGATTATAAACAAACATTAGATGTGGCATGTAGAATTTAGTCTTCACTAGAATTTTCTAGGCATGCAACTAATACAAAAGTATTCAATTCTTATCTTAACCCTTTATCATATAGACATATCAACATATTGGGTAAATAAATATTAGAAATTTAGTTACAATAATCAAACATAATTATAGTTAAATTCATGAATACAAAGATAATATGCATTCATCATTATTACAACCAAAGTAATTCATGAATTCATAAAATATATGAACATGTGTTACCAATTTATTATTAAAGTGTAGAGTACTTTTCTTGGAGGCCCATCCACTATTCACCATGTTACAATGAGGTATTTAACTTCGTAGAGATCTTTTTTGAGGTGTGTGTTCATTCAGAGGTTTTCAACCCATTTGATTGGTGCAAGGATTCTAACATCTAAGAAATTTTGTAGCTAATTTCTAGAACCAGTCCAAGAAAACCATATAATTCACCACTTAGCCAATTTTGGAAAATTATGGCATCCACCACTCAACTAATCTAGAACTCAATATCACTAGATTGACCAATTGATACATGCACACACATGCATACATATTGACACACATAAGTCTATGAACATTTGATTCAAAATTACATTCAACATAGTTTGGGGTTTTACAACCACTTCAATGGGCCCTAGCACATGCCAACAAGGAAATACCTTGATCACAATATAACACCTTTCTATACCAAAGAAACACTATCAAACTTTAAACAAAGATAGCAATCATCCTAAGAATGTTCACCTTGATAACCAAAGAAATGTCTCACTATCGAAAGACACACTATTCAACTTGAAACCGACATAAAAGTGCTTAGCATAATAGATTCATTCTTGTATATAATAAAGAAAAAATGAATCATTTTGTAGATGATCGCATAATTGATTTCAACTACATTTAGAATTAGATCATTGCACTCACCCTCAACTCCTTCAATACTCTTGGATTCTTAGTGATGAACTTTATATCAAATGCCATAGCCATATCTATAGTCTCAAAACCAGTAAAGATATAGTCTCAAAACTAGTAAAGAGCATTAAAAGTACTATATCTACAATAATTTCATTTGAAAAAGTCTTCTCTCTCAATAGTTTGGTCAAGAGATCATTATGAATCAACTTTAGATGCTTTCTCCTCTCCTTTATACTCACGTAGATTTTTATTATGAGAACCCTTTTGTCTTGCAATTCACAACCAATCAATAGTAAAGATGCAACAAAGCTATCAATAATAAATTACAAAAAGACTAAACAATTCCAAATATAGACTTAGCAAGTCCACACCTTTAATCTAAGGTTGAGGGTTCAAATATAAGTATAATATGGCGAGGTTGTGGGATAAAAGGGAAAAGGGTAGATTTGAGAAGAAACACATCAATTATCTAAAAAAATTAATTAGTTATTTTATGTTGAAGACTCTACGTTAGATTAGAAGTAGTTTGGGTAGGAGGATGTGTGGTGCTTATGAAGTCAAGGAGCTTTGCTAAGTTGAGCTATAAAAGTTGATAGATGTAGATCGTATAAACTTTATATTATCTTTTGATTTTTTGGTATATTTTGTGATCATTAACTATTCAATTGATCTAATACTATGATGGTTCCCAATATAAAGAAAAAAGAATGAGCATTGATTTTTCACAAGATTGTTCCATTAGATGATATGTGATTAGATTAAGCTACTTCATCAAAATGAGATCAAACTAAATAGAAATTATCTAATGGGCATGAAAATTTTATCATTACATTATTATTTTAAAAACATTATTTAAGACTATTTAAAATTTTATAAAATATTTTAGCTTTCTATTTTCATAATTAAATGTACAATATTTGAATATAAAATTAACATAAAAATATAAAGAAAATAGAAGAGAGATAAAATATGGTTTCAATTAGTGTAAATTTTAATTCACATGATATGAAATAATATAATTTGAAAGAAAAGTTAAATATGAAAATATTTTTTTTTACTCATTGAAAGATATTTTTTAATAATAATATTAAAAATTAATGTGAAAGAATGAATTGAATATACCAATAAAGTTATGAATCTTTTGTTATTAAAAATAATCAATAATGAAAATCAACATAAAAAAATTGAATATAAAAATTAAACAATTTATTTTTATTATTTTGAAGAATAACCAAAAAAAACCTAATATAAAGAAAAAATAATTAAACATAAAAAAGAAATCGATTATTCTTTATTAGATTTTTCTTATCAAATAATAAATATTAATAATAAATATTTTTTATCATAAATCTATAGTAAAATTTAATAGTTACAAAGGACTTGAATATAAAATAAATAAAGTCATTTAGAATCAAACCAAAAACAATGGAATAATTAGTTCTCCAAATTAAAATGGAAGGACGAGTTAAAGATGCAAAGAAGAACAAATACGGTTAAAAATAGAAACAGAGAAATTTAGGAGGATCACAAATTCAATAGCTTGAAAGAATACTTGCAGGCACCTTGAGCTCAAAGACAGGTCGTTTACTTTATGTGAGATGAAAGTGGAGGTAGGTCCCTCGGAATGATTTTATTTGGTTGGAAATGGTGGATAAACGGTATTAGCGAGAAGGTGAAGCACAAAAATCAGTGAAGGCTAGAAACCCCTGGAGATTGTTATAAGATGAGTCCTTGGCGTGAAATCCCTCCTCGCAGACTCTTTGAACAGTGTGTTTGTTTTCTTATTTCTCTGGCTTGACCATCGGGCATCATGAGCTTATACATGATTGCTTCTACATCTGCTCGAGGGATAGGCATTTCTGTCATCTCCAATCCAATATTCCAAATGGCAGTTACAAATCTCTGATTGATGGCTTCATATGCACACAAGGGGCAGCAGACCATATGTCCTCAGCTATGCTTCCCAGCATCGAGTTCCACTCACCGTGGTTAAAAACCTTCCCAGAGCATGGTGAGCCAGCACTTTCCTCTGTAGCGTCCAGCTTACAAAACAAACTTTGCTCCTTTGCTTCCTGTAGAAAGTCATGCGATAGAATGGTACATTTGTCATGGAGTAGATTGGAGCAAATAGCCCATAGGAAGGGATGCTTGCTCGCCTCCAAACCCCAAGGGAACTCTGCTCCATCGGATCATCCTCTAACATCACTGCTCTACTGCCAAAATAAACGTACATTGCAGAGGACGCAGCTTGTGTTTCCAGTCATTCAAGACAGCTGCTTTCTTCATTCCATATGCTCTCCTTGCCTTGGTTTATAGGTAGGATGAGAAAATGCGCGGGCAGAAGTACAAAAACCTCGTTGCAGGCGGGAGATGCGGATTCATTATTGAAATTCAAATTTGACCGTCACAGTGACTGTCACCGTGAAGAGTTGGAGAAACAGAACGGAAAGCACAACAGAAAACAAAGCGGAAAGCGAAAAGTTCGGTGGACCCCACAGCAGCCACTGTGCAGGTTAAGCCCAGCCCTGCTAACCGCTGACTGTCACGGCAATTGTTTAGGCAAACGGATTTTGGCAGAGGAACGGAACAGGTTAAGCGGGCCCACATCGAGACACTAAGCAGTCAAAGCTTAGTGTGTGACATTTAAGCCCAGCGAAAGGGGCACATAGAACATAGAATTTGAATGTCCAAACTCATACCAGTTCATTCGATTTATAGCTGAAGATGCATTAAATTTATTACAACTGTAGTGTGAGTTAGATTTGAAATTTATTTTAGGAAGTTGAAATAAAACCCAACACGTGAACCGTATGAATGGGATGAGATGATCAAAGGCAGAGTTGGGCGGCTGCAAACGGCGTGACATGACTTTGCTGGCAGACAATCAATTTCTACGTCTGATTTACTATGTACGTTCCTCATTGAAAATGTGGTCAAGTCCAGATTTCTTCATGCAAGGCGCCTTTAATTCGCTAGTTGGCCAATGACTTGGTTTTCCATTCGACTTTTGATACTAGATGTTTCTTTTTTTCTAATTAATAATTAATGAATTTGGATCTAGCAAATATTTTAGGAAACATGGAAAAATACACTTCAATTTTTCATGCGTATCAAAATCTTGTCTAATAATCATGCATCCACCTTTAATATTAAATTCTAAGAAGTGAAATAATAGTTGGCGAAGAGGAATCATGACAATTAAGGTTTCAAGCGGCAAAACAATGAGAGAAATGTTTCTAGAAGAGATAGAAAGAGATCTTTAATGGAAAAATGCATGTTGAAAGCGATTAGAATTGACATTCATAAGAAAAATCAAACCATGGAAGACAATCAATGGTTAGTGAAGACACAAAGATAAATATATTCCAAAGATCTCAAACACAAAGAAGACAACAAGTAGCACATGAAGGGAAAGTTTAAGAAGTTAAAAGCTTTTGAAGGTCTTTAAAATAGTGATAAGAAGATAATAGTCCTATGAGGAGATAAAGAGTACAAGATATAGTCAAGATTTCCTCACAAATAGAAGCCATAAGATTTCCTAAGTGATTGGTTTACAAGGAAGTAATGTTCCAAATGTTTAATGGTGAATGTAGTATGGCAAGGAAAGAACTCTTATTTAAACCCTAATCGGGAAACCTGTAAAGACAATAAAGGCTTTGCATGCTTAATAGGTGGGCAGTATATGATGCAAATAAAGCATAATAGTGGTGAATTTTGAAGACATCAAAAGTGTTATAATAGAGGTATGTGAGGAAATGAAAGTTAGTAATAGAGGCTACGCCAAAATCATGTGTGTAAAGAAAGTGAGTTCAGTATCAATGTACGTTGAAATTAGAGGGGTAAAGAGTCTTTGCAATGTAATTTTGAAATATTAAGAAAAGATGTATGAAGAAGCCATTGAACGAGAGTTTATGACAGTCATAGGAAAAGTATGATAAAGTTCATGAATGACAGTTATAGAGTCAAGAATTAATAGTTGTTATTTAAGTTACTATAATTGTTAATATAGTTTCATAAATGTGTCAAAGGCAATCCTCTTTGTCTTTTTCTCCTGAAAAGAACTATCAAATGACAAAGGCATTTTCAAGTAAGTACAAAAGACAATTATTTTATTTGTTAAGGATAGAAATGATAGACATAATAGAAAACTAAACATAATAGAGACCTAAAGTTTGGAAAACATAATCATATCAACCTAAAGCACAATCATAAAAGAATGAAGGAGGTTTGAATTTATTGTAACAATGAAGAAAGGAGATTAAAGACACGAGACAAGTGTCAATTATTAGCTCTAAAAGATCTCCTATGCCCTCTTAGCAAATTTAGTTGTTTCAAACTCTCATTCACATGCCCTATAAATGTATGTTTGATGGAAATTATGATATTTGGAGGAATAATGAACAATAGAGGATATTTAGGGGTATTTTGGTGAGTTGTGCAATATATTGAGCTAATATAGGGTAGTTTGACCCAATTTGGGACATCTCCAAGCATCTAGGATTTGTTCAAGGAGCTTTTGGAAGATGGATAAGGTTAAGGAAACAATATTTCTTTATTCAACCACCTGCAATCAATATTTTCAAGGAGAATAAATAGGGACAAGTCAACTAGGTAACCAAGAGGTTTGACCCAGCAAACTGACTTAAACTCTTGTCATTTTACCCTCATAAAATGTTACTAATGTTTAGCAAGCTATTGGATAGCATAAAGGAAGGCCTAAGGGAAGATTTCAGTTGAGTATTGACTACTTTAGACTTAGGTTTGTAACTAAAATCTAGGCCAGTTCTTTCAAGCTACAAGCTATTTTTGTAACTCAAACTCAGCTCCAAGCTAAGGAAAACAATGAAGCTCTTTATATTAAATCATGAATAGGAAAGCATTTTTAGACTTGTACTTGTTGAACACAAAGATGTGCTAAGAGGGGGGTGAATCAACATATATTAAAACTTGACTAAACCCATTTATAGATTAAAAACACATCACATTAACTAAAAAGAACAAAAAAGAACGCATGCATCACATGAAGACACCAATATTTTTACATGGAAAACCCAATGAGGGAAAAACCACAATGAGGAATAATTCACAATATATGTAGCCCATTGCTAATAACAATTACAATGTTTAAGGCTCATTACCTATGGACTTGCAGACTAAGGTATATAGCCTTAAAGAAGATACAATGGACCTGATGAGACTCACTATCTTAGATTAGGCTACATGAAATTTAGAATGAGAAAAAAAATGTGTACTACTTTGAAGAAGCATCTAACACATGTCGATGATGCAGTTACTATTTCACACAATTAGCCCTTCACATTGATTTCAAACACTTCATCTTTTGCATTCTTCTCTATCACCAATCACAATCAATCATCATATTCAAAATAACTTTGATCTTCTATATATATCCTCATCAACACAAAATTCCAATAAAGTTGGCTCCAAGATGACTGTTGGATGAAACAATTGATATTGTATCGGTCGGCCCCAAAACACGTCCAAAATAAAAGAGATTTAGTTATAGATCATCATACACTATGTCAGGACCCAAATGCATCACACCACATTCTTCAAGGCAAGATTAATTGATAAAGATCAATTGTAGAGAAAGAAATAATTCATGTCAGACCAAGTAGTATCAATACCATCAAAATTGTCATTGTTTGACTTCACACATCCGAGGAGATACCAAAATCAATATGCAACCTAATATGTAGGCATTGTAGACAATGAAAAATATGAATTAAACCTTTTCTCGAAGTATCTGATCATAAAGTGTTGGTGCAAGAGGAGAAAGCTTCTGAATATACAAAAATAGAGCAATCTGAACAGACTGTAGCATACAGTTATTCAAAAATTGAACTTGCCGACCATCACAACACTTGATACTTCTAAGTAGTATATTAGGACCACCAATGAACATTTTCATAGAATCATAAGACCAATACTTCAAATCTAGAGGAATGTGGATCAATTTAGTAAGCCTTTATCAACACAATACTCTGTCAGAGCATAGACCAAAACATTGTTACTTGTAACATTCACTGTAGAAGGTGTGATGAATTAATTTCTTGAATATAGAACCTTCATAAGTTTACCCACCTATCATATGAACTACAAGACATAAACTTGCACAATGGAAAGATGCGGACCAAAAAATCATGACTCTACCTTAAAGTCTCCACTATGAATGCCTTAGTGAAATTTCTACAACATATCTTTATGTGTGGTACATCAAAATGAGATTATAACAATATAGACATATCATGGACATATTATAACATGAGTATCATCTTTTGCAACACACTTATTTAATATATTGATCATTATTCTTCCTTGTGCATCTCTGCAAACTTGCTCCAACTAATATCACAACATAACAACTATCTCTAGAGAGTGTACATACTTCAGCATCACATCTGACATCAATGGCAATCCATATTGGTTTGACATCAATGAAAACACATATTTACAATAGTACTTCTATAAGAACACCCTATTATCAATAAAGAAAGTAGTTTTTTCCTTCTCTAATTTGTATCTTATGTGCAATAATAAATTATGGATATGGTTTTTATGATATTCTACTTAGTCCTTGAATTTTATCTCATTATCTACCACCTCCATACAAGAAGTATACATATTCTATGTAGATTATGAGTTGTGTTACTGATTCAAACAACTTTTTTCTATGAGAACATTTGATTTCCTTCCTAATTTTATTGAGTTCCAACCTTCTTATGAGGAACTCATGCATTAATATGATAGAAAACTTGAGTTGTGCATAGTATATGTTTTTGGTTGAACAAATTGTGGGTCAATGATAAGTATAGGTCTCTAAAAAAATTTGGTGCATCACCTTTGTAGATCGTAGGTTTCATTTTAGTTCATTTCTCTATCCTTTTCCTCAAACAAAGAATTATCTTAGCTTAGTTTCATTTAGGTCATTGTAACAAGGGATTCAACCCTCTCTGGAGACTCACTCCAAGCTACAGGCAACCCACAGGCCTTTGAGTGTTTTCATGTTTGATTGGATTGCTAAGCTAAGTTCTTAGCAAGGGTGAAAATCCATTTGATAACACTATCATTCAACAAAAGATACCTTTTTTCTCATTTTTGGTGTTGACTATTTGTAAATTTGAGTGGTTCCTCTTTCAATTAGATTCAATCATAGGGTTGTTGGGATTTCCCACTTCTACCAACTAGAGTATATCACCTATTAGAATTTTTTCATAGATTATCTTGCATATAGACATCTTAATAAACATGGAATAACATTTAATACTTGAGCCTCATCATCTCAAAAACAAATAAAAGAGTTGCTATGACATATATGATATCTTACAAGGAGCTTGTGTTATTCCCCTTTCTTGCTAAAAAGACATGATGATTCACAAGATAATCAATGCATCTTGTTCTTCATTTCTAATTTGTAAGTTAGCATGTAAATATACACGATTAGCTTTAAGAGCCTTATTCGACTGTGTAGCTAAGAGTGAAGGGTTTCTATATTATCCAAATTCATTGATTACATGTACTAGATGTAAGAACTTATCATAACCTCTAATGATTTATTTGTATTAAATTTTAATTTAATCTTAAGGTATTACAACTTGAAGCATGAATACATTCTTCTAAAAAATCAAGAACAATATGTTATACATGATTTTTTTGAGATAACATAATTTTATTAAAATAATTTTATTATGAGAAACAACTCATAGAGTAGGGCACCATGAGATGCCTAAACTCTTTCCAATGTTTCAACAAATAGGCTTGAAGCTTTAGGACATCCTCCTTGCAAAATATGTTCTATAAATCCCCACCATATACAATCTTTAAGTTGATTCCTTTATTGCAAAGAATTTATTTTCTCTTTTTGCATATTGTATAAGCTTATATTGTTATGTTTTTCTCATCTATTTTTACCTATGTAAGAAGTATTATATTCAACCAAATTTAAATCTTGACCCTCCAAGTCCTCAAGTACTACAATAGATTTAATAAATAATAGATACAAAACTAGTGGTTGTAGACACCTAAAATTGACACATCATTATTACTTGACCATTTATTTTATAATAATTTGAATGCAACCCTAATTCTTTAATTAATTGTCTCATTCATATATTCTTATTAATTAAATAATATTTTTTTTATCAATAAAATCACTATTTATCACTATTCGCCCACACCTATTTTTATCCTCAATCATTTAATCATCTTCCTCCCACAGTCTACCTTAGGTAAATAAATTTAGTTATTTATTTATCTAAATTCACCCATCCTCATCCAAAAATTAAATAAATATATTATTTATTTAATTTAGCTATTTTCCTCCACATTCCACTAAGTGGGCTAATCCAATTAACCCCCTTAATACCCCACTTGCACATACCTAACCCTAGTCAAATCCCCCCTCAAATCATGCACATCCTCCAATTTATACAAAGGCGTGGGGATTGTATACACAAGGCATGGGCATTTGTACATTTGACATGGCCTTGGTACCATTTTGCATGGGTCAAAGGACTTGCACATGCATCAAGGGTACTCCTAAGTACCCTTCACATCTTGTCCATCCACTTCCTCCAAGGAGAATCTCCACCCTTGATTCTCTCCTTGAAACGTCTCCTTCAACCACATGAGGAATTTGTAATCCTCTCATCTCCCCATGGCCCTCAATCAATGTGATCCATTGATTTTTCATATTTAATTCTAGACATCCATCCTTTGCCTCAAAAATCTATAAATTAGCCTCAATCCAAGTCGTTTTCAATATACATAAACTTGAATGAAACTTTATGTTGTTGGCATGAGCACTTTCATCCAACCATCCATGAGGAAAACCACCATTCCATGGTGCAACAAGGGTTGGTTTTGGTAAAATTGTTTATGTTTTTATCAATGTTTGCTAACTCTTACACTTAATCTAAGTGTAATTAAGGTAAAAATATAGGTCAGCATAATATCAAATGCATAAAGTAAACCCTAGCTCAACAATGAAGTACAAAGGAGGAAAATGCATAAAAGAAAGGAAATATTTCACAAAAAGTCTTCAAGCCCTCCATGATTGACCTTCATTTCCCTTCTCCATTTGCTACAATATTATGTTTGCCCTCATATTTTTGATGAGCAACTATGACTATGACAAGACCTAAGAAAATATTGAAGGATTTGATCTAAAATGCAAGTGTACTCAGATTTCTACAAGCATGAAGAAGTGTGGAAGCCTAAATTCTTGAGCATGAAGTGTGAGATGATGAAGTGATGAAGTCAGGAGATGATAAAAGTCCCTAAATGAGGTTGACATTGCCTTTTTATAAAAATAACCAATTTTAGATGAATGGCCAGGATTCAAATTTGAGAGATGCCCTAATATCAAAGGCTGAAATTGCATGTGACAACCAATAATTAGGGTTAGGGAAACATTACGGTAAAATTTGAACTGAAGGGATGAGATTTGATTTTAGAAAATCAAATCAATTGACAAGAATGCATGTGACAAGGAGATATTGGGCATGGAAAAAGAGGTTGTTGGAGAATCAAATAATAATTTAAAATTATTTGATTCAAGAGGTGATGTTGACCTTTTGAATTAAAATTTAATTTAAATCAAAAGTGGTGGGGTCATGTGACAGTAAATAATTATTTAAAATTATTTACTTGGTGGGAAAATAGAAAGTGGGGGAATTTTAAATAAATTACTTTATTTAAAATTAGAAGAATAATCAATAAGATAATTAAATGATTAATAATAATTATTTAATTATGTAGAAAATGGACAATGTGGACAATAATTAAATAAATCATAGGAATTTATTTAATTATAAGACATAAGGAATTAAGGATGTATTTAAATAAATAAATAAAGTTTATTTATTTAAATAATCAGGAAGACATAGTGAACAAATAATAATTAAATAAATTTAGGAATTTATTTAATTATAGAGGGACACAAGAAATTAGCGATGTATAAAAATAAATATAATTTATTTATTTAAATAGTCAGGAGGAATAAGAAATATGAATTAATAAAATAATTAAGAATTATTTAATTAATAATTGAATTTCCACTATAGGACATAACTTAAATATTATAATTATGTTGAGAAGAAATATGGAGAAAAATAAAGTTTGGAGGCCTAGGTCAATTTTATGTGTCTATGTTTTGCCCCTCTTTCTCATAATGCAGTTTATCGCATTGTGACAAAGAAAAACTCAGTTCAAGATATGCCCCAACGAAAAATAGGATGAGGAAGAGTGATGAGGAGGTAGCAGTATGCCCCCTCAATAGGACAATCGGGTCCAGAGAGCATGAGTGGGCTCAAAGGACTAGAAGATGAGGAACAAAAGGATAGGGGAAAATAGACAAGGATGATGAGGATGTGGACTAGAAGAAATGTTAGAGCGAAAAAGAGGAATGGTATCACGGAGAAAGAAACCTTCAATATTTTTCCAAAGTACAAATAGGTGTTGCATTAATCATCATTGGGCGGTAAAATGTTACATATGGACAACAAACACAATGGTATGACATAGACCAAGGTGTACAAGGTCATCCACTTGCAAAAAACAGACAGTCGCAGGCAAGGAATGTCCTAACTCATACTAAGGGAAAATTTGCCCTAGTCTTTTTGCCAAGACACACCAAAGATAACAATCAAGAAAAGAGTCAAGAGACATCATCGCTCCTCTAAATCCTTCATGGTAAATCCTCAAGAAAATAGTAACCTGACTCGTAGAAAAATGCCAAAAGAAAGATAATACAAGACAAGCCACAATGTCGACAGCCAGTCAGAGTGTTTGCCAAAATTTGATTTATTTGACGGTTAATTAACTAGGGGATTGACGGGTTGAGCATTTGACAAAGCCTGGTTTCAGGAAAGAGACATGTCGTATAAGACGTCAAGTCTGGTTTCAACCATCTGACCACCTGTATAAGGAAATTGGTGAGGTTTGACTAAATGAAAATGTCTGGTTTTAGGAAGGAAACATCCTGTATAAGACATAAGTTGACTAGTTGACAGTTTGACTCTTTTGACAGTTCATTTGGTTTGACTGAGTGATGTCGTTGGCTTGTTGTCTTGTTGATACATGACTTGTCAGATGTTTTGATGACTGTTTGCATCTTTGTGGACAATGTTTGATTTATTGTGACTGATGTGAGAAACCCTAAATGACCGACTTAGGTGGCCTCGGGGGCTCATCGACAAATGGCCTTGCCTATGTTTAGTCACAGAGGCAACATCGTTCGACAATGACATGGATTGACTGACATGACTAACTTTGACTCTATTTTTGGGATTTTTGAGTGTTATTTGGATGTTTTTGTGTTTTGGTCATGTTTTGATTTTTTTGGATTCTTTTTAGGACTTTTTACCATTTTTTTTGTATTTGTTTTGGAATTTCAATGGATGACAATTTGTATAGCCTTTGTGCTAGATACCAATGACAAAAGGGGGGACCAAGTCTAGGTGGATTTAGGATAGATAGGCGATAATGGATGGAATGGATGTATGCGTAAGAGAGCAAGAATGTGATCTCAAGGACTATGTCACATAGGAATAACATGCCCCATTGTAGTTATATTTGACAAGACAAAGCTTAGGATAATAGGATGATAAGATGGATAATGAAGGGGTTGCTTGGAAGGGATAAGGTATGCCAAGAGACATCCAAAACACATGTCAACATTTTTGCCCCGAATCTTTATCAAGATCAAAAGGAGGAAGAGAGGATGAATGGACTTGATAAGTTTATGTAGGTGTGGGCAAGGATGGTAAGATGGCATGGAAATGGTAGGATATGATAGGGAATGATAGAATAAGAATGATAGGTTGGATGAGACATTGTTCCCCCAAGTGTAAGTTGTATAGAAGATCAATCTACACATGATGCCTATTTGGCAGGTTTCCATTACGGTACTTATCCAAGGTGCTTGTTTACCAGGTTTTCACCATTGGACGAAGGGATTTCTCTTTTACCTTTTTGACCTTTTTTTTTAACTTTTTTTACCTTTTTGAATTTTTTGAAAAGAAGAGGTGGAATATGGATGGGAGGGACTCAAGCATCTAGTTCCATGATAGGTTATAGTCCCATTAGAGTGTGATTTCATCGCATGGATCATGTCAAATCATTATGCTCATCGATGTTGGTAGGGTGGTTGCGTGAGAGTGAGATGGATTAGGTAGATAGTGGATTATGATAGGTACGATAATGGATTATGTAGGACCAAAAGTGGATTATGATGTGGATTCTGTAGGACTAATGCAAGGAAGATGGGTGAAATGTTTATGTAAAAGCATGGACCATAGGGATAGGGTGAGTGAAATATCTAGGAAAATAGTTGAATGATGGGATGGTGGAGTTATGGAAAGGAATCATGACCAATGGTTGCACACACTGTGAAAAACATTGAATATTTTGAGTGGATGGTGGTGTAGGAAGCAATGGTGATGTCTTCTTAGTAGATGGATGACGTAAGCATTTAGAGACCCACATAGACTTAGTGTTTTTATGTTTTTTTTCTTTTCATGTGGGATGGAGGAATTTGATATTTTTGAAGGGATGAGGAGGATGGTTGGGATTTTTGAGAGGTAGATGCCTCATTTGACTTGCATTTTTGTTTAGGGACCCATATCATTTTATTTTTTGACTTTTCTTTTAGAGTTATGGGTTTGGGTGGATTTTTGAATTTATTTTTCTTTGGTTTCTTGCATTTGTACCATAAGGGACTAGGACCCTTAGGATTTTTGGTGTTATGAAAGGAGGCATCCAAATGTTATTTTTGAATCCCATGGGGTGGATGGAATGAGTGGAAGCTTTATGTTTACACAATCTGTGCATTTGTTGGTCATGACTAGGATATTTAGGGTATTTATGAATGATTGGGATATTAGGTGTTGGAAGCAATGGTGGAAAAGTGGATGGAGGGATAAGTGGACTTGGAAGAAGCGAGGGTAAATTAGATGGTGGAAGGTATATGGTCACATTCTTTTGACACTTGTAGGATAATGGAGGTGGAATGGCCACGTATGTTTTGGGAATATGATAAGGCTTGTGGTGGAAAGTGGACTTAGGATGGATGGAGGAAGTACTAACATCATTAGGTTGTTGACCTTGGGGTGTGTATCCAAGGCCATATGAGCATGGAGGAGGGACTTTGACATGTATAGGCTCCAAGATTCCTTGTTCAATAAGGCCTAAGCCTTTGCCTTGAAAATTTATTTTTTGGAGCATGCAATTGACTATAGGACTAGGTGTAGTTTGGAAACTAGATTTGAGTTGATTATTGGATGAAGTAGGTGAAGTGATGGAAAATGGTTGTTGATGTCCTAAGGAGGAACACTCATGGATGAAATCGGATAAGCCAAGTGGATATGATGGTGGTTTTGAAATAGGGCCGATGGTGGATGTGGAAGGATCATTAGGATCCTAATTAGTATTATGTTCACTAAGATCCAAGGTATTGGTTTGATCCCCTATGCTTGGGAGCCACTTGTCTCATCATGGGAAATGGATGTTTGTGCATCATGGATGGGTGAGGTGGAAATATCTTGACCATGGAATGCATAAAGTTGGCTAAGAGGATCATCATGGTCTTCTTGATCATAAAAGGGGTCTTGATCAAAAATGGGAGCTTGATCATGAATAGGATTAGGTGTGTTATGAACGAAATCATTAGGAGGGTTTTGATCTTTATGTGGATGAGGGAGTAATTTTTCCTCATGTTTAGGATTGTGCTCTTGACATACCTCATGAATTATTTGAATGGAGGTGGAAGGGAATTTCTCATGGAGAGAATTGACATTCTTGATGGTAAACAACATAGGAGCATGACAGAGGGTGACTTGGACTTACAAGGGGAGACTCTTTAATTGACTCAAGGGGTTGTGGATGACATGGTTGGCTTGAAGGACTTGGCATGATGTTTGAGGACTCTTTTGTATGTTCAAGTATATGTGTTGAATGACATGGCGACAATTGATTCCTTGCTTGTAGCCCTTGGGTCACATCCTTTATAGGTGTACAGGGGTGGAAGGTGTTGGCTTAGGGTTTTGATTTTGATTGGATGGAGGAGTGAATGTATTGAGTGGGTTGGTGTATTTGGGCAACTCCACATGTTTACTTTTGTGATGTTTGTATTGAGGACATGGAGTTGATGTATTGGAAAGTGGATTAGAGGATGGTAACGGTAATGAAGGGGTTAATGGGTTGGAAAGTGTATGGACCATTGGATTAGGACTAGTACATGGTGGCTTTAGGATAGGCTTTTGATTGGATAGTGGAATGATATAATTATAGGGTGCATGGCCTAGATTAGTGTTCCCCTTATCAATGGTTGCATTAGAACATGAGGAATTTTGGCCTTGTTTCAAGGTAGAACTTACATTCACATGTATTTTTTTGTGATGTAGCTTGATAGGTTGATGTGGCATTGACATGTGAAGAAGTGGATGTATTATATTGGTATGAGGTGGAAGGGGATGGCACATAAGGTTGAGGTGGCATTGGTTGATAATGAATGGATAGGGGATGATGTTGTGGTTGTTGGATTTGACAAATGGCAATGAATTGATTGGATTGAGCTAGGAGGTGTTGGATTTGAGGTGATTTAATTTATTGAAAATTTTGGAAGAGGGTTTGAATTTTTTCTATGGTTTTGTGGTCTAGGGGTTGGGGTATTTGGTGAAGTGTTTGAAGGAGGTTTTGAAGTTGGGATGCTAGGACTTTTTTTTTTTTAATGTGGGCATGGTGTCGCACATGTGTTTAATTTCTTGCATGTCAATTCGTTCCTCAAGGTATGTAACATAGTTCATGTCATCATTAGAGGTGGTAGGAGGAACCCCTCGAAGTATGATTTTAGGTTTTGGTTTCATTTCATTATTTGAACTAGGGAGAGGGCCTCCTTGAATTATGATCTTGGGCTTAGGTTTTGTCTCATTGTTTGCATTAGAGGGATAGCCCCCTTGAACTATGATCTTGGGCTTAGGATTATGATTGGGCTTGTTTATGATTAGAGCCATTTTGACAAGTGTTGATTGACTAGGACTAGGTTGGTGATGATGTTGAGATCATAAGATTGGATGATTAGGAATGATTAGGGTTTATGGTTAGAATAAAAGTTGAATGATGAAGATATGATTGGACTATGATTAGGAATGGGTAAGATGAGATCAATGTGAAAGGATGATTAATGATTTAGATAGAATGATTAGGAATGATGTGGAATTACAAGATTGGGTGACTTGATTGATTAGGACAATGACTAGGATGATTAAGATATAATGTAGAATGACAAGCATATGATTTTTTTTGGATTGGGATGACTTGAATATGATTAGGAATGACATCATTGTATGAATTAGATTGATTAGGATGATGACTGCGATGAATGAATGATGAGTAGGATGTGATTAGGACAAGGTGGAATGATGAGGGGTGATGACTAGGATACAATTAGGATGAAGTGGATATGATGTGACTAAGAAGGGTGATTAGGATGAAAGTGATTGGATATGAATGTGTTGGAAGAACGTGTAGAGTGACTTTTCTTTATGTGTTTGGTGTTTAGCTTGATTTGGCAATGTTTAAACGAATGATCATACATGTACACACATGAATCACTCACAAAAGACACATAAGCAAGTTTGAATTTTGATATTTGAAGAATGTAATGATGATTATTAAACAAGCACATGTGGAAGACACATCAACAAGCCCTATGACTAGTCAAGTGGGGTATGGCCAATTAGGTCTCAAACTAGTTTGCACAAGGTTGACTAAGGATGATTTGAAAGAAAAATCATGCCACATACCCAGGAGAAAGGGGTAGCCCACCCTTCACCTTCACTTCCCAAAGGTATAAAGTTCTTTGGGGCTTAGCTAAGAGTGACAAGATTTCAACTCCCAAAGAGGCATGTCTTTGGATTCACACCTTGATTGAGGTTGTCCCTTGGAGGGGTGTGTGCTCCAAGCAGGCATCTTAAGAAGGGTATGAAAAAATCAAACCAAGTGAGGTGTTTTGGAGGACACACACACTTGATTCACACTCACAGTTGTTAATTTCCCTATAGAAATGAAATGTGTGTAAGCAAACAATGGAAGCACTTGTTCTTTTTAACCCAAATCCAAAATATGTGATGGAAGAAAATGGTTCTTTTTAACCCAATTTCAAAGTGTGATTGCAAATAAGGTGTTCGTTGTAAGCCCCAAATCCAAATGTGTGACAAACAAGATGTTATTTTTAAGCCCCAAATTGAAGTGTGTTGACAAGCAATGATTAGAGATGAAAGATGAAATGTGTGCACCTAGACTTTATTTAGCTCCAAATTTTTGTCCACTTGATCCAATTTGTCCATTGAAGTATTTATTTGTTCTACGCATTCACAAAACCAACAACAAAGCCAAAACCCTAACAAGATAATTGGTCACTAATATTAGAGGGTTAGCTAGTCAAGACAAATTTGATTTTTTGAAATGTTTTTTGCATCAAAAATAAAAACACAAAGAAAAAACCCTTACTGAAATTTATAGAGATTTCCAAAAACGTAAAGAAATCTAAAAAATTTGATGTTTTGCACCCAACATTAATTTTTTTATGAAAAATCATTAAAAATTTATAAAAAATTCAAAACAGCTCCAAAAATTCTGATTTTTTAACTGAAGACGTTGACATCATCCCAAATTTGTAGAATTTTTTTTGTGAAAAGATCTCCAACTGTTTGTGAGATATAAGCAAATCTTTGTAAAACCCTAATTTTCAAAGATCTATTTTTTTCCAATTATTTTTCATCCAAATTAAAAACATAAAAAATAGACCCCTACTAGAATTTAGAGAGCTTTCTAGAAATGTAAAAATATCCAAAAAAATTGCTAATTTTCTTTCAAAATTGATTTTTCATGAAAATTAACAAAAAAATTATAAAAAATTAAAAACAACTCCAAAAAATTTGGATTTTCAAGTGGGAGCTCTTGATGTTGTCTCCAACCTACAGAAATTTTTTGTGAGAAAATACACAACCGTTTGAGAGATACGGTCGAATCTTTGAAAACTAGGGTTTTGTCCCAAAATGATGCAAAACCTGCAACAAAAAGGATCCAGCTACAAAATTCCTCAAAATTTGACAAAATATTGAGCTAAAAATTAGTTGTCGGGTTCACCAATGTAACTAAGGTAAAAATATAGGTCAGCATAATATCAAATGCATAAAGTAAACCCTAGCTAAACAATGAAGTACAAAGAAGGAAAATGCATAAAAGAAAGGAAATATTTCACAAAAATTCTTCAAGCTCTCCATGATTGACCTTCATTTCCCTTCTCAATTTGTTGTAATATTATGTTTGCCTAGAAATTTTTGATGAGCAACTATGACTATGACAAGACCTAAGCAAATAATGAAAGATTTGATCTAAAATGCAAGTGTACTTAGATTTCTACAAGCATGAAGAAGTGTGGAAGCCTAAATTTTGAAGCATGAAGTGTGAGATGATCAAGTAATGAAGTCAGGAGATGATAAAAGCCCCCAAATGAGGTTGACATTTCCTTTTTATAAAAAAACCAATTTTAGATGAATGGCCAAGATTGAAATTTGAGACATGCCCTAAGATCAAAGGTTGAAATTGCATGTGACAACCAACAATTAGGGTTAGGGAAACATTAGGGTAAAATTTGAAATGAAAGGCTGAGATTTGATTTTAGAAAATCAAATCAATGGACAAGAATGCATGTGACAAGGAGATATTGGGCACGGAAAAAGAGGTTGTTGGAGAATCAACTAAGAATTTAAAATTATTTGATTCAAGAGGTGATGTTGACCTTTTGAACTAAAAATTAATTTAATTCACAAGTGGTGAGGTCATGTGATAGTAAATAATTATTTCAAATTATTTACTTGGTGGGAAAATAGAAAGTGGGGGAATTTTAAATAAATTACTTTATTTAAAATTAGAAGAAAAGTCAATAAGATAATTAAATGTTTAATAATAATTATTTAATTATGGTGAAAATGGACAAGGTGGGCAATAATTAAATAAATCATAGGAATTTATTTAATCATAAGAAGACATAAGGAATTAATGATGTATTTAAATAAATAAATAAAGTTTATTTATTTAAATAATTAGGAAGTCATAGTGGACAAATAATAATTAAATAAATTTAGGAATTTATTTAATTATAGAGGGACAAGAAATTAGCAACGTATAAAAATAAATATTATTTTTTTTTATTTTTTTTAAGTAGTCAAGAGGAATAAGAAATATGAATTAATAAAATAATTAAGAATTATTTAATTAATAGTTGAATTTGGACTATAGGACATAAATTAAATATTATAATTATGTTGAGAAGAAATATGGAGAAAAATAAAGTTTACAGGCCTAGGTCAATTTTATGTGTTTACAGTAAGTGTTGTTTGTGTTTTGAGCATAGTAGGTTATTATTATTAGGTTCAAATTTTCACATATACACATCTTTGGCACACCCAATGGGACCCACATTGCTTATATCACTAATCAATTTTTTTTTTTTTTTAGATTTGTCATGTGCAATTCATGGTTAGGCACCCTTGTTCTAATTGAGCAATCCTGTCATAAGGGTGTTAAGAGCCCACCTTTCTTTTCCCAAACTCAATTTTCTTATATTTTATTTAAAAAATCTCTTTACTTATTGATAAAAAATGGTTTTTATGTGTATATGTTGTCCCAACTACCTCTTGGCACCAAAATATCAACATTTTATTGATCAAACCTTTTTTTTAATGCAGGAACTCTATTTGGGAAGTCTTATTCATAGTTGGGAAATTTGTCATTATTTGGGTGATTTTGTGACATGTTTGGGTGGTCCTATAATCAAGAATTTCTTATCATTTTTTTGTTTGGTAGTTATGTTTGTTTGGGCGGTTATTCTCTATGTTTAATAAGTTTTATTCCCTACAAATTTTTAGCAAGCTCAATTTTACTTTTGAGGGGCTAACCTACTAAAATTTGGCTTGGTTGTGATGTTATTATAATAGTTTACCATGAAAATTTCATGCAAGGAAAAGATCAAAACTTTAAACTACTAATGGTTTTTTTCAGCACCACTTGTCAAAGTGGTCATTTTTCACTAATCTTAGGCACATTAATTGAAGTAGGGAGAAATAACTTTCCTACTTTGTTTTGAGAATCTATAGGACATATTCTCTCTTCTCGCACCCTTGGGCGATCTTGGGGATCAAAATTCATATATCATCTGCTTTGTTTAGTTATAACCCAAGGGGACTAGTAACACATATGCTCTCTCCTCTTGCTTCAAGTAATCTTAGAGATGAATAGTGTCTAGTAACTATTTCACTTTGGGAGTCTTTCTTGGGGATTTCATCACCCTAAGGGACGACCTCAACCACATTTTATGGTAGAGTATATGTAGTATTGTAAATTATGCTCCCTACATGTGAAAACATAATTTCACACTTTATTTGGGTCTTTCTTTGGTGTCCACTCCCTTAGTGCATTTTAGAAATATGTCCTAGCCTTCAATTTTCCATTCAACTCAAAAGAAGGTGTCAATGCTAACCTAAAAGTTCCTTCTTGATCACATTCTATCATTTTAACCTTAGAAAACACTTATTTTTTGGATAATTCCTAAATAAGTAGACCCTAAATTCAAGGATCACACTTTAATGTGTGTAAAACAATTGGTCAGGGGTGATAGTGCCTTACACTAAGTGTTTTACTCAATAAATTTTATATTTAATTAATTGTAGTCTTTAATTTGTGTGACATGAATTCAATTTCAAGATTTGGTGGTAATTTTAAGAAAATTTACAATGTAGAAAATAGAGAAAAATAATAAGCACAATATTAACATAGTATTTACATGGAAAACCTAGTAAAATTATTGATATCATGAGGGATTGCACCCGTGTGTGAAAGCAACAATGCCTTGCAATCCTGCGTAACATGGGAATACTTTCAAGTTGTGGGTACCCTATGTTGAAACTAGACCTTTATATTATAGGCCAACTTCCTTTATGATTTTCTAATGATTGACTATAATTTTGATGGAAAAGGGAAGCAAGGCTTGAATTGAATGCATAAACTAAAATTTAAACTATGAAGCTACTAATTTTTTTTGAAATTAATGAAGATTAAGGGTCTCAAAAAGGGGGGGGGAAATAGGTCTTGTTTTTATTAAAAAAAAACAACATAGCGCTTGAGGGCTCCCCCCTTTTTGATTAACTTTTTTTTAGAATTTCAAAAATCCCAACAGTGAGAAATTAGCTAACACCATGTACTTTATCCTCGTTCTTTCAGATAAATTTTTAATGAATATATAATATTTTATTAATTTTCAAAGTGGACACATCCTGAAAAGCTTAAATTTGAGCGTGCTCCCCCTTAATTTTTTTGAAAACTAATCAAAAATTTATTTATTTTCATCATGTGTAGAATGGAGTCTAGTTGCAAAAAATGTAATTTGTTTCACATTTCGATGAACGAGTAAAAATCTATCCTAAAACTAGCGCATGTTGGTTTTTGACCAAAAACGAAGGCATTTACAATAGAAGCTATGGATCAAAACGTTAACTAAATCAAAACAAAAAAAGAATTATATATTTAGATAGCTAAGAGAGAGGTTAATGTTATCACATTTTTTTATAAACTTACATTGAAAGACATGCAAACATTACGGGAGCACAGACGAAAATATGAGAAAATTTGGCAAATCCTGTCAATTAACACGTCCAAAGCAGGTCATTTGGCGAGCGCCAAATTTGGCGCATGAAAAATTACTACTTTTAATAGAATGTAGCTTTCCCCTCTCTTTGGTCAACCACTCTGATAATGCTAAGAGTGTACGGTTTATGATCGTAGATGGATAGTTGAGGTTTTACCAAGTTCATACGCTATCTACGTCATTACCCTAACTGGATAACTCTTTATCCCTCTAGTCCCCCCTCTCTCTCTCAGGTCTCACTCCCTCCCATGCTACCAACTACTCTCTCTCACTCCAAATCCCTCTCTCAGGTCTCATTCCCTTACACCCTACCTAGATAAATATATCTCACTCCAAACTCCTTTCTCACTCTCCCTCTCTCTCTCCCCCTTTGGTCTTTTTATCTCTCTCACTCCATCTCCCTCTCTTAGGTCGTTATCTCTCTTTTTCTCTCTCTCAAGTCTCTCCCTCCTACCCCCTCTCCCTCTCTTGGGGTCTCACTCCTCCTCTATCTCTCTCCTCCATCTCTCTCCTCCCTCTATCTCCCCCCATCTCTCTCTCCTCTCTCTCCAAGTATCTCCTCCCCTCTCTCCTCTCTCTCTACTTCAGCTCCCTCCCTCTCTCTCTCTTCCTCTCTCTCAGGTCTCTCCCTCCCACCCATCTCCCTCTCTCTTAAGTCTCTCCTCCCTGCACCCCCCTCTCTCTCTCTCTCTCAGTCCTCCCTCAGGACCCTCTCCTCTTTCTCTCCCTCCCTCTATCTCTCTCTCTCTGTCTCTCTCCTCTCTCAAGTCTCTCCCTCCACCCCTCCCCTCTCTCTCTCAGTGTCTCCTACCCCCTCTCCTCTCTCTCTCTTTTAGAGTCTCCTCCTACCCCTCTCCTTGTCATAGTAACTCCTCTATATCTCTCTCCTCCCTCCCTCTCTCTCCTCCTCTATCTCTCTCCCCTCCTCTCCTCTCTCACAGTATATCCTCCCACCACCTCTCCTCTCTCTCATGCCCTCTATCTCTCTCCTCTCTCTCAAGTCTCCCTCCCACCCTCTCCCTCCCTCTCTCTCTCTCGTGTCTCTCCTCCTACCCCTCTCCCTCTCTCAAGTCTCTCTCTATCTCTCTCACTCACTCCCTCTATCTCTCTCCCATGCCCTCTCTCTCTCATTCCCTCTATATCTCTCCCTCACTCTCCCTCTCTCTTAGGTATCTCCCTCCCATCCCTTCCCCATCTCTCTCTCTCCATCTCTCTTAGGTGTCTCCCCCCACCCCTCTCTCTCTCTCCCACTCCTTACATCCCTCTTTCTCCCACTCCCTCTCTCTTCTACTCTCTCAGGTCTCACCCTCCCACCCCTGTCTCCCACTTTTATTCCCTCTCTCTCTCTTAGGTATCTTACTCTCCCTCTCTTAGGTTTCTCCCAAACAGCCCCCTCTCTCTCTCTATCCCTCTTTGCTCTCTCTCTCTCTCT
>VDFB02281492.1:1015654243-1015737338 GCA_007258455.2 Sequoia sempervirens | reverse complement strand
GGGTAGAGGGTTAAGGGTTGAGTATAGAGGGTAGAGGGTAGAGGGTAGACGGTTTAAGGGTTTACAGTTTACGGTTTAAGGGTTGAGGGTTTAGGGTAGAGGGTTTAAGGGTTTACAGTTTACGGTTTTAGGGTTGAGGGTTTAGGGTAGAGGGTTTAAGGGTTATTTAGGGTAGAGGGTTTAAGGGTTGATGGCTAAGGGTAGAGAGTAGAGGGTAGAGAGAGACAAAGAGACACAAAGAGAGGGTTGAGGATTTTAGCGTTGATGGTATAGGGTTAAGGGTAGAGGGTTTAAGGGATTAGGTTTTTTTGGTTTTAGGTTTGAGTGTAGAGGGTTAAGGGTAGAGGGTAGATACTTTAAGGTTTTAGGGTTTGAGGGTTAAGCGTAGAGGGTTTAAGGTTTAGGGTTTAGGGATTACGGTTTACAGTTTAAGGGTAGAGGGTGTAGGGTGTAGGGTTGAGAGAGAGAGGGGGGTTGATGGTTTTAGGGTTTAAGGGTTGAGGGTTGAGGGTTAGAGGGTAGAAGGTAGAGGGAGTAGAGAGAAGGGAGGAGTAGATGGTTAAGGGTAGGAGTAGAGAGCAGAGAGGGTTGAGGGTTAAGGGTTAAGGGTAGAGGGTATAGGGTTGAGGGTTGAAGGTAGAGGTTTGAAGGTAGAGGGTTAAGGGTAGATGGTAGAGGGTTTAAGGGTTTAGGGTTTACGGTTTAAGGGTTGAAGGTTTAGGGTTGAGGGTTTAAGGTTTAGGGTTTAAGGGTTGAGGGTTAGAGTAGAGGGTAGAGGGTAGAGAGAGAGATAGAGAGAGAGGGTTGAGAGTTTTAGGGTTGATGGTAGAGGGTAGAGGGTTTAAGGGTTTACAGTTTACAATTTAAGGAAGGAGGGTAGAGGGTAGAAAAATCTATTTCACTCCAACCCCTCTCACGTTGTTAGGTCTTTTCCCCCACCCTAACTGGATAACTATCTATCCCTCTCAAGTCTCTATCGCTCTCAGGTTTTAGTCCCTACCACACTACCTAGACTAATTTCTCTCACTCATATCCCCTCTCCCTCTATCTCAAGTCTCACTCCCTTCCTTTTTATATTATGAAAGCATTTCAAATCAACACATTTCAAGACACCTGCATCCAATCCTCAATCTTCCAACCTCCATCATGCTCAGAAGCCCACTTAGCCAAACAGTCAGCCACCTGATTCCATTCACGCAGGATATGAACAAAAGAAACCATCTCCATCTAGGAGCTAATTTGGAGGATCCACTGGACCACCAACACCAACTACCAGTTGATGCTTGACATCTTTTTCTCATTCAACAAGTTAATCAAAATCTATGAATCATCTTCACAAATCACCTTTTTCCATCCAAGAGCAAGGGCCTGCTCCATAGCATAAATAATCACCAAACGCTCCATGAGATTAACAGTCTTCTCCCCCTCATGAATGGAGAACATAAATATCACTACACCCCCTGAATCTCTACCAACCCCACCAATCCCAGCAGGCCCAAGATTACCATGGGAAGACCCATTCGTGTTTATCTCCAAAATGTCGACCAAAGGGGGCAGCCACCTACCCAACTGCTGAACTCTCGAACGCCTCTTCCTATTACTTTTGAGCTCTGCTGGAGAGGAATAAATCCCCTAAAGACCCAGCCTATCCATCCACTCCACATCATCTCTTCCCAAGGGGAAACCCAACTCACACTTAGCCTCCACAGTCTCATGTATCATCCCTAACATGCGCAACCAAACTTGTTGACCCACCAAGTTCTCACCACAAAAAATTTAACGATTCCTCTCCAGCCAGATCTGCCAAAGAAGGAAGGTAGGACCCACATACCACACATCTTGCAAAAAAGAAGTCGTCGAGGGGGGTCTACCCAAGCTATCCTAGAACTTCAACAAAGAGAAAGCATGAACACAAGGTTGCTTCCAGACCTCCCACCACCAATGCCAAATCCTCACAAAAAGAGGCATCTAAAAAATAGATGTGAGGAATCCTCCTCAGCCATCCCATAGAGAACAAAAACATAAGGCCCATGAAAACCCCACTTACGAATGTTATCCCAATTGAAACATCTATTCCTCACTAAAGTCCAAACAAAGCAATTGCATTTCAGCTAAGAAATCTTATTCCACACCTTCCACCAAAGAACCTCCCCTCGAGCCACCATCTGAGTTGAAACCACCTGATAGCCACAAGCAATGGAATAAGTCCCCCTAGGATTATGGGACCAGGAAAGAATATCACCATCCAAAAGAGAGCTACACCGCCTCCAACTAAGAATAGAGAAAATCTCAGCACACTCATCCTCCAAGCCCATAACCGGCCACTCTGAGGGGTCCTTCGAGAAAGCCTTCTCAACCGGGCCCAAAGAAGAAATAGACTTGAAATCACTCAACCTAGACCAACCAACCTTAGTGAACCTCTGGATCATAGGAGGCAAGTGAGGAAATTGTGATAGGAGAGGAAATCCATACCAAGAGTCCGACCAAAAAAGAGCATCTGAATCCCATCTACATATCTAGAACAAACCCTCCTTAATGAGCTTCACACCTTTCTTAAGAGTATCCCAAATCATTGAGCCTTTCCCAACAACTGGGTACCTAGGGAGGTCATGTTGAGGAGCATCTGGAAAATACTCATGAGAGAGAATCCTGGCCCATAGCTGATCCTGCTCCACACACCATCTCCAGAGAGGCTTAGAAGCCACCACCTCACCAAATAAAGAATATTTTCGAAGGCCCAAGCCATAGAACTGCTTAGGACAACAAACATCCTCCCAACTAACCAAGCTCCACTTAGAGGACGACAAGCAACCAGCCCACAAAAAATGTCTATCAAGAGAGTCCAACTCCTTAAAAAACCCCACTGGTGCAACCTACAAATACATTGGTAAATAGGGAGGGCCTGCACCATTGATTTTATAAGTTGAACCCGACTCACAAAAGATAACCATCTATGGTTCCAATGATTAACTTTCACCCGAAACTTATCTAGAATATTTTTCCATGAACCCTTAGGAAGATGACCAACAGAGATAGGAAAACCAAGATACGCAAAGGGAAGAATCCCAATCTGAAATCTCAAAATATTAGCAATTCTTCTCTAGATGGAGGTAGGCGTATTAAAGAAAAAAATGGATGATTTATCTTCATTAATCAATTGCCCCGAAGTCGCAAGGTACACATCCAACAAATGTCTCAAATAAGTAGCCTCCCTAATAGTAGCCACACCCATCAAGGCAGTATCATCAACAAACTGTAAATGAGATTGTGGAGGAAAATCTCCACCCTAGTGCCATCCTTGAATGTTACCCGATCCCACATTTCTTTTCAACAAGCGTCTAAGGCCTTCGACAACCAATAGAAAAAGATACAGAGAAAGGGGGTCCCCTTGGTGAAGACCTCTAGAGGCTCCAAACAAATAAGAATGACCTCCATTAATCAAAACATAAAAAGACACAAAAGTAACACAACTCAAGACCCACTGAATCCAATTAGAACAAAACCCAAAGGCACCCAAGATCTTTTTGAGGAAGGACCACCTGACTCTGTCATATGCCTTGGCCATATCTAACTTAATAAACATTGACTTCACCCGAGAGGCATCCATCGAGTGAATGGTCTTAGTAGCAATAACAACCCCGTCCAAATTTTTTTGCCCAGCTATAAAGCCACTCTGCTCCTCTGAGATCAAAACCGAAAGCCATTTCTTCAACCTCTCAGCCATTAACTTTGAAATGATCTTATAAGCAACATTGCAAAGGGAGATCGACTAGAACTGAGTAAGCCTATCAGCCCCCTCACATTTGGGAATTAGAGAAATTAAGGTAGAATTAAGAGCATGCAACATCTAATTATTCTTTTGGGACTCTTGCGTAACTGCCAAAAGATCCAACTTACTGATCTCCTAGAATTCCTAAAAAAATTCAATAGGGAAACCATCAGGGCCTGGAGCTTTTTCTTTCTTCATCTTAAACAAAATCTCCTCTAACTCAGCTAGAGAGATCTCTCTCATCAAATCCTCATTCGCCTCCCTAGAAACCATCCTAGGAATGTAGGAAAGAACTTGCTCTTCATGAGCCGAGCCCTTGTGCACCTCCTCCCTAAATAGAGTCTCAAAATATTGTGAAGCTTCAATTGTAATCTCCTGAAAAGAAACAAGTCGGTGCCCCCTATCATTCACCAGGACAGAGATGGAATTACCATTCCTCCTAGCCTTCACATAATTAAAGAAAAATGCTGTATTTTTATCCCCTTCCTTTAGCCAATCCACTTAAGCCTTTTGCTTCCAAAAAATCTCCTCCCGAAGCTCACACTCCTCCACCACCTTCAAAGCACTAGCCTCTTCTTTGAAAAGAACCTCAATAACCCCCTTCTCTCGAATCTCTCATGTAATACTATTCAATTTATCCTAAAAATTAGCCCTATCATGGAAAATATTACCAAAACATCGTCGATTCCACCTCGTGAGCTGATACTTGACAAACTGGAGAAGCTTAACCAAGGAGTACATTGTAGTACCAAAAGTTGGTCCACCATCCCTCCACCAAATAGCCACCTGCTCATAGATAGTAGGGTCACATAGCCACATAAGCTGAAAATTAAAAGAGGGAGGACAAAACCTCTAAGCCAAAATGATGCTAAGCTTGATAGGCCAATGGTCAAAACCCCTTCAATCCAAAATTTCAAGGACGTAGACCACACACCACCAACCCAATAGCATGAAACCAAGAACCTTTCCAACCTTTTGGCCACACAATCCTCACCCATCCTCCTATTATTCCAAGTAAAACAACCATTACCAGGATGAACATCCACTAGATTTAAACCAAAAATATTATCCCTGAAAATCAAAGCTGAAGGATCCTACTTAGCAATCCCACCCCTTTTCTCCAACAAGTCCACAATAGCATTAAAGTCCCTAGCTAGAACCTAAGGCTGGAAAGGGGCTAAGCTATGAACATATCAAATATGAGACCAAAGTTGTTGTTTACCATGTAGATCAATAGGAGCATACACATTAGAGAGAATAATACATTCCCTAGTTACAAAACAAGAAGCCACCATGGAGATAGAAGATCTTGAGGATATCCACTAGAGCGAACAAACCCTATGGGGGTTCCAAATGTAAGCCACTCCCCCAGACACACCATGAGCTCCAACACACTGACCCTCACCAATCTTCCACAACTTAGGCACCAAATTCAACATACTTTCCATGGATAACTTAGTCTCCTGAATAAAAAGAATATCCAGAGAGTGACTCCTGACCAAATCCCGAACAACTTTTTGTCGAGGGCCACTGTTCAAGCCCCTTGCATTCCATGAAAGAACTAACATTTATGGGGACACGAGAAATGCGTATACAGGGTCTTGATAGCCCCTAATTCCACCAAAGTCTCCCTAGTTGACTTGATCTTTTCCATATCCTTTTTTCTTCCCACCTTGATGTTTCTCTCACCAACCCCTTTCTTAGGTTCCTTTTGTTGAATACCCATCTGAGAAGAAGATAAAGAACTCTTTCCAGCATCCTCACCACCAGTCAGATCCAAAGGAGATCCACCCCCTCTGTTTTTCATTGTACCAGTAACAATAGTCAGTTCAACCTGAACAATCAACGGTTGGTCCATATCCATCTACCCACCACCTGACTCCTACATAACCTGCACAACTATCAAAGGATCTCCCTCCTTCCCAAAATCTATATTGTCCTAATCAAAATTCATCAAACCCGGATTCAATTTCTGATGGTTGAGCTCATCCAACACCTCAAACCTGTTAAAGGTTTCAACTTCTTTCCTTTCCTTCAAGGAATGATTCTACCCACAGTTCTTATTGTGGTTCCTAATCAGAATAAAGCCATCCCCACAAGGACTCTCACTTTGAATAGATTCATTCCCCTTATCAACACTAGGTTGATTACGAGGAGCATGTGAAAGCTAAAGACCTGTAGACTTAGATCAAGGGCATCTACGCTGCAGGTGCCCATATTCATGATAGAGATGACACCGAAAAGGAAGAGTTTCATAGTCTAGTTGTTGCACCCATGTATGATATCCTGCACTCACTTCCACAAAGTTTGGC
Organism: Sequoia sempervirens; assembly: GCA_007258455.2. Lineage (NCBI taxonomy): Eukaryota > Viridiplantae > Streptophyta > Pinopsida > Cupressales > Cupressaceae > Sequoia > Sequoia sempervirens. The sequence goes on along the minus strand of VDFB02281492.1, from coordinate 1,015,731,257 downwards.
AATGGTTTACTTAAATCAATTTCCACACATATGCGAGCAAAAGTCATTACCTTTTTAAACTACATTTGTTGAGATGATCCAACTGGCTTACCAAGCATGGAAGCTACTAGTTGCAAAACATCCTCACGCCAACATTCAACTAGAAACCATGACAACCGCACCCACACAAGAACCCTATTTATAAGTTCCTCCATTGGATTGAATCTGGCATGCCATGACTTCTTAAACAAACCCAATTGGTTCAAGAAATAAGCCCCCCCCTCAAAAATCCTATTCTGATCAACCATGCAATCAAAGGAAACCATAAAATAATTATTCTCCAGGAGCCTAATCTCCACTTCCCCTTCCAACGTCCAAATCCTTTGAGCCCATGATTCCAAAAGTTGCAGCGACACTCTGAGGCCCAAGAATTTACAATAAAAAGAGTGTTTCGAATAATATTCAATGTCATCATCCAACATCTCCAACGGGATAACCAGTTTTGGCCTCTCTTTACATCTTTCCAAGCACCCATTGATCTTCACAATATTGGACCCACCAAACGAACCAAAACCATACATCTCTTGATTCAACACAAAAAGGTTATTATCAAAGTTTTGTGCCTCCTGTGACGGAGACTTCGATCTGAATGTTGAATGGAAGTCCAATTTGTGGCCAACCTAAGAAGGTTCCCCTCGAGCCATAGCCATGAAGGAAGCCCCTACATGGATATGCACACCATAAAAGCCGAAGGAAAAGAAAAAACCCCACACAAAGGAAATGACAAACCCCACCTGTTGCAACCACATCCCACAATAGCAACCACCAGACAAAGTTTAAAGCTTCACCAAAACAAACCAAACCGCACCCCACCCCACACCAAATCCACTGCGCAGGCACAACACACTCCCACTCCTCTCCAAGGCTAAGCATAGCCCCACACTCACACCACCCCCATGTAGCACCAGTGGCCATGCAAGGCCAACAAACAAGCCAACTAGTCAAGGAAAAAGCACAAAAAGACCCCCCAAAATGTAGCTAGAACCCCCACTTCATAGTAGCAAAAAAAAATCAGAAAGGAGCTAGCGCTCAGATGCCCTAGCTCGCTCTGTCACTTGCAACAGCAATGCCATCTCTCTGTTTGAAGCTTTATGTTTGATTTCATAATTAATTCAACCTATTTCATTTTAGGTAGATGTTTATATTCAATTTTTTTTGTTTTGTTTTGAAAATTTATAGACCATTCATTTGATGATTTTACTAATCTTCATTGTTACATATAGAATTCAACATTAAATTAGATGGATGTTGCATGAAAAGTTTAATTTTTAGGAGCTTCAAGATATAAAATGGAAAACATCACATAATATATTCAAATTCATTATTATTGATGGTTGTGGGAAAACTTTTATTTTCAACTAATTTGGAAAACCCAAGAGCTTTCATCAATGTTAATGCAAGTTTCCATTATTATTTTTGTGCCATAAAAATCAACCTTCATCATGTGCTTAGATAATTTCAAGTGACTCAAGACATAGTTGGCTTAATGCAAGTTTCCATTCATTCATACCATTTACCATTCTAATAAAAAAGGGAAAATAAGCACAAGATTCTCTAGTTTCCAAAGGTGGCAGCAACTTATACCCTGGGTTTGACACAAGTCTTTTCTCCTAAGAACTTTTCCAAACTCCAAATATTCCCCTCAAACCCAATGATATCGATATGTTTCATAAAATGCTTGGTGTGTTTCATAAAATGCAATGTAATCAGCGGTATGGATATGTTTAAAAAAATGAATTACAAGTACTTTTCTTGTGGTATGGAGGTAGATGTATGTATGAAAAACGTTGTAGCATAGACATGTTTGATAATTCCAAACAACTCGCTACCTTCTTTCATAAAATTCTTTGGTGTGTTAAATAAAATGCAATATAATCAGCATTATCAATATGTTTCATAAAATGCATTACTTACTTTTATTCTATGTGTGTTTGTGAACATGTAGCATTCAACGTCATGCCGAGGAAACAACCAAATCCTCTAACACTGGAAGAACGTGCAGTAAAAAATGCAAGGAGAAGAGAATAAAAAATTATAGCTTGTGAAGCAAATGAATTGCAGCCCATATAGCCAGAAATTCCCGTGCAATCTAAGAGAGATGTTCAATTGGAAAAATAAAGGGCACAAATGAACAAAGTTCATCGAAGGACACAAAAGGATCCCCAAGTTGGAGGCACATCATCAACCATATGTGAAGTTTAATGCACATCTCCAGTTGAAGACACACTAGCAACAAAAGGTGGTCTTCCAAGTACATCAAAAATCACATCTACAATTGAAGACACACCATCAACAACATTGCATTTTGAAAGTACATCAAAAAACATGCCTCTATTTGAAGTCACTCCACAAATGACGTCTCAAGTTGGAGGTACAACATCGTTTACATGTCAATCTCAAGGTATGTCATCAATTGCACCTCTGATTGAAGGTACGCAATGTATCCCCGATGTTGTTGACATTCCTAATGTTGACACAAATTTACATTTGAGAACTCCTAGAGTTTTGCATAGAAAACCTATATTTTGATTGATATTGATTTTAATATTTTAAAATGGATGCTGATAAGATTCCAAAACGTACATGTCAAAGATATGCACAAAGGATGCCAACTATTTGTTGAAATGATGAAGCAACTCAAATTTAGGCCCACCATGAAGGCTCTTGGGCTGAGATTTTCGAATGACTCAAATGAAAATTCCATTGTAAAGAATTTTATGAGTGCATATGAGAGTGTGGGTTCTACCTCACGCATGAAGGATAGTTGTGCCACACGATGTGTGATGACAACAACACTGTTAAGCAGTAAAACAAGGAACAAGGTGAACCTTACAAAGATAAGTAAGTATTTTAAAATAAGTAGATCATCTCTAATGAGAGCCAAATGAAGGCGTGAAAGATTGGAGGATCCAAATAGCAATGAGTTATGGGAATTCTCAGGTAGAGTGCCACGGAAAGATAAAATAATTGCTCAAGGCTTGAGATATTTAATAGTAGATTATTGGAAGGATAACACAAGGACTTCTCCTAATCAAAGAGATGTAAAAAGGAGAATTGGTAGTAAAATCCATGACCCTCACCCAAAGCATTATTTGGATACCACTCAAACCCAATTTTTTGTTGATTTTGTACAAAAGTTTCCTGAAATTAAAATGTCAAAGGTATTTTGAAATGCTAAAGCCTTTTTATGTCAAAATAAATCACACATGCACTACTTGTTGTAGAGTACATATTGAGTTTTCTAACCATTATGATGTTTATCGATGTATACGTGTAGATATGCATACTAAAAATGTTTTGCAGGAATGTAACATAAGGCCTCCACCTAAATCCTCAAGGGAATTCTTATCTTCCATTTTATGTGAAAAAGAGGATGGTAAATTTTTTTACAACAATTCATGTTTGGATGGAACATGTGATCATTGTGGTGGCATGCAACATTTTCTAATTCTCCAACACATGGCTAGTACACACACAAGTGGAGATAAAATTGTTGAATATGGCAAATACAAGATAGTGGCCTACCATCTAAGAGATGGGAAAGAAGCAAAGAAGTGTGAATTGGTTAGTGATAAGATTTTAGTGTATTAGTTTATGGGAATTTTCTGTGATCAGGTAGTCTATGAGTATGCAAGGCATACACATAGAGCTCAATGGTTGGACTTGCAATTCAAGTTATGGAAGAAAACGTTTCCACTTCATATCATTGTTTCAGTTGTCATCTTCGTGGAGAACTACACACTACAACCACAGAACGAGGTGCAATCACAATACTACAACTCCATGCAGGTTGCTATATTTGTGCATATAGCATTCATTCATGCAAATGATAGTATAGAGGATAACATGAAAGTATTGAGAGGAATCAGAACAAGTCTATGCTAACAATTTCACACATACTATTATTGCATTCTCACAACTGTGATACTCTAACATTGTTGTCTGCATAAGAAAATTCATTGCTTAATTAGAACAAATATTGCTTCCTACTAAATAGTCATAAAACAAGTTGTTTACAAATGAACATTCATTGTTTAAGAAGAACAAGTATTGTTTCCTACTAAACAGTTATAAAGCAAGCTATTTACATATGTACATTCATTTTTTAAACAAAACAAGTATTGTTTCCTACTAAACAGTTATAAAACAAGTTGTTTACATATGTACATTCATTGTTTAAGCAAACCAAGTATTGTTTCCTACTAAACAGTTATAAAACAAGTTGTTTCTAACTAAACGGTTTATTGAACAAGGTTGTTTTCAGCTACAAAAATAAATTTTCAACAAAACAATGTCATTTGCAAAAGAAACACAATATTGTTTCAAACTAAATAGTTACATTTAAAGATGTTGTTTACTCTATTTGTTGATGTCAAGTTGTTTACATGCCAAATGATCACTTTACAAGTAAATGTTCACCATTTAAAAACAAAATGGGTTTTCCACTATGAATTGAAAATAAACAAATCAAATAGCCCATTTTCATACATAAGGACAAAATGTCTATTATTCAGATCTTGAACACTTTCATCACTGGAAATTTGATGAGTAACTTTAATATTATAAAGAAAACTAAGTTCGACATGTTTGTCGATGAAATACTTGAGAAAATATTTCAGGCATAGAAGGCATAGAAGTTTCAGGTTCAAACAATACTCTTTCCTTTTCAGGCCGCAACAAACAAACAAAGGTTGCTATAAGATTCAACCAATCTCAATGGTTGGGTGTTTTCTTTCTAAGCACCAAAGATATATTTGAAATTTCCCATGTGGGCTTACTATTTTATACCATGCATGCAGTAATATTAAACATGAAAACTTACGTTTATACCATTTACACATTCAAGAGTTAGCCCATCGATCTTTAGATCGACCCAAGCAAGGCTTGGTGATTTTCTAACTTTGAAACCATTCAATTGTTCTTATCGAATGAGATTGACTTCCCATTAAATGATAATATACACATATGCAAAGCTCTAAGAGCTTTTGTTCAAGCCCTATTACTATTATTGACCGGTTGATAATGAGCATTAGAAACAATACAAATAAAATATAGATCTAAACATACCCTTCCCACAAGATTGCAAATTGATCATTTTCAAGGAATAATATTTACAAACACATAGTTAATCGAAATAAGTTTCGATAGCCTACATAAGGCTAAGCATCATCATGCAACATAAGGATGAAGGTCAAACCATTGGAGGCTCTCGATCCCTCTTGGCTTTGTATAATAGCCATGAAGGCTCTAAGTTATGATGATTTCTATATTGCACAGGTCGTAGCCCATGCGCCCTCCATGAGGTGGTAGACAATATCTTCATACATTCAGCTTCAAACCCAATTCAAACGCAAAACAACAATCCAAATTTTTATGATGCTAAGATAACACTCGATTAAAATGAAGAAAAACTTCATGCATGATTCAATAATGACATTAAAACAAGTCAATTTCTAAAAGAAATCGATTTACCTCCAAATTCCAATATTTTGTGATGTTTCCCTCGAATTTTCCCCCTGTCTCAAGTTCTGCAATCTGCTTTTTATTTTTTCCTTCGAACCCTAGGTTCTTCTCTATCTGCTTTTTCACCTAGGTATTCTTCAAAAATGGTAACAACACTATCATTTGCATGTTACCGGTGTTGGCATTACTTCCTTGCCGCCGACCACTACTTGGTTTGAATTTTTTCATTAAACTGGTGGAAGTCCACTCCTTCATGCGATGCCTTTGTGGTTTTCTCCATTTTTTCAAACAATCCAATTTAGAATATATCAGTTATCAAATTTGAATTTGATATGAAATTTAAATATATGTAAGTATATATGTATATGTATGTATATATATATATATATATAATTATGTAATATATACAAATATATATGTATGTATTTAATATGATTTCATTCATATTTACCATGTATTCAAATAATGTATATATATGTATGTATGTATTCGTATTTATTTACATACATGTATATATATATATATATATTTATAGATGCATTCATGTATAAGTTGTTTGTTTGGAATGACTTATAAGTTCCATACATTATCATTTAAAGTAAGGATCTTAAATTTTCATTTCGAACATCTTTATATATATATATATATGCACACACTAAAAAGGAATTTTCTTTACATTTAATTTCCACATAATGAAATCTCTTGTCCTTTTTAATCATTCTTTACAATACTCGCTTTTGTTTCCTTCAAAACACAGAGTTTGAGTAGACAATTTAATCTACAAGCCATTCATTTTCAAGCATTGAAACAATTCAAGTCATGAAATTATGTTCTTCTATATATGCAAAATAGTTCAAATGCAAATCATCATGCCAGTTGTGGTGTGTGCACCCAGATTCCAACTAGCTTACCATTCAATCCGGCTAAACATTCCTACTTCAATCGTGTTCTCGTCCTTCAGCCTGTCACCCTACAACTACACACACTTGCACTTGCAAATTTATTAGTAACGTTCAATTCTTAATAACATATAAAATAATTTCCAAAAGTTCATAAAGTCGACATCAGTCAACTCTTTTATTCAATTTCTGAAAATTCCAAAATTTCTTTTTTAATATTTATTGAATTTCTTCAATAATTCATTTTACCATATTATAATAAATATGCAATAAAATTGGGTTATGACAGATAATAGTGTTAAAGGTATAATAAGGTCTAGGTCAAGAGAAAATTTAGGAGAACAAACTAACAAAATAAACAGAGGCTTAAAAAATAAATTCTAAAGAGAGATGATGGGAAAGATAATGTAGATTTTCTAGGAAGTTAGGACTTGAAACTAAAACTAAGTATTTAAGGGTTTCTAATAGAAAGAAATGAGTGGGGGGTAGAAAAGAAAGGTTGTGTGTGTGTGTGTGTGTGTGTGTGTATAAGGGTGTGAAAGATATTTAATAAATGGGTTTGGAGACTATAAAGAAAATGAATGCAAAACATAAAATAAAAACTCACTACATGTGTCATAAAGGAACAAAGAGGAGATAAAGAGAAAATGGAAAAATAAATGATAACTAATCTAAAGTACAAATGCAAGGGATTGATCTAACAATATAGGAAGCATTTTAAAAATGGGCGATGGGATCTAAAAGGAAAATGAAAATTAAAAATATAGGAGGATTCTCTAAGGCTCAAAGGGAGACTATGTGATATGAAAGATGGAGATGAGAATGAAGATAATTGAATGGAGATCGATTATTAGAATATATGTCAAGGGTGTTCCCTTTTGGGGATGAAAACTAGATCGCCCAATGATCCCCTAATTATTGCACATTCTATCAAAAATTAAGATTAACTAGAAAAAATACAACACTAACTAGTAATCACCCAACATCGAGGATTGATCCCTAAGCTTAAGGAGGTCCAAATATTCATGAGGTGTTGAGGGTAAAAGAGGACAAATAAAATTGTTAATAACTAATTAAGATAAAATTTAAGATATTTTTTTAGAATCTAAAAAAGGGGCAAGTTTTCCCTAGATTTAGGATATAATATTTAAATGGATGGATTGATAAAATATTAGAAGTATGGTTACATGGAAGGTTTTGGGGGAAATGAAAAGGGATACACACTTGGATAAAGAATAACAAAGTTAATTTAAAAATTAAATTAAAACAAAACACATAGGGGAATAGTTAGAGTGAGAAAGGGAACTAGGGCTAGATATAGGATCATATTAAATAAGAATGAAACAAGCGGTCAAAGGAAAAAAGAACACATAAGCTAAAAATTTAAAAAATAAAAAATAAAGGGATTATCTAATATACTAAGATAAGGAAGTTTATTAGTAGCCTGCAATATAAAAATTACATGATTAGAATTAAGAACTTCCAATGCTATCTTTCTTGTGCATCTAATCATGGCATTACTCATTCCTAGATTGCTCCTATGTGCCTGTGATTATTGCTTTCACCATGTATTGGAATTATGTTACACTTTAGGACCATTCTCGTGCCTATATTTAAATTCAAATTTCAAGACTCCACCCTTTCATACTAACTATTACAAGTTGACTTGGTCATAAAACTAGTAAATATCATCCAAAGTATATGTTGATTGTATCATTTGACCAAAAGTGTTTGAATAAGTCTAGCATTTTTTTTTTGTGTGTTTTTAAATAGTCATAATTTATAGTTTAGAATTGTAGTGAGATGAATTTTATGATGCATATTAGTGAGAGGCATATGTACTGCACATGATTTAAAATGTAAATTTTTAAATGGTCTTATTTAGTTAGCACAAATTGGATGAAATTGAAAATGTATAACATAAATTATGAATTTTTTTGTATAAACTTTGTATCATGCATTTATATAGTTTGAAATTATATGTGAAATTATATTATATTTATTTTAATGTGAAAATCAAATGTATTTTTTCTTTACTTTAATTATTCAAATATTTAGACATAGTTGATATAAGACTTCTCAACAATCTAATCAATTTGATGATCATGCTCATTCTTGAACCAATGTGTATTATGAAATCATTCAAAGGTTAGATAATTTCTTGCATGATGTAAACCAAACTATACACAATACCCCAAACATGTCAAATAGAGACAGGTTGGTCACTATCCAAGATAATATTACACGTATGATATGTTGGTGATTTGAGCTATAGGCCCCAAATCCCTAAGGTTTGATAATCTTCCAAGTGTTAGGGGTTTTAAACCTAGGAAAATCACCACAAACCTATCACCAAGTCAGGCAACTAAGGACCAATTATTGAGGTGGGTAAGATGTCCTTCACTTCTAGCTCTATAAGACCAAGGGGGGTTCCTTCAGGTGTTTGATGATGATTGATAGATGTAAACACTTTCTTATAATAAATTATACACATTACACAGTGTATCCCAATATTGGTATCACAATATACCTATGTTCTATTTCGAACATGTAAGGATATGCATCTAATTAACAAATTATATGTCATATACTTTATTAATGAATGTTTTTTTATGATAACCCCTTTTAGTTATTACAAACATTCAAACATGTAATAGAACATACACACTAAAAGAAAGTGAAAATGATTTAAATATTTAATTTTGAGTGTGTTGAGGATGATAGGAGAGAAAGAAAATAACATACGGGTTCCTTTATCTAGTTGGGAAACAGAGTCTCTGAATCTAATCAAATATACAAAGGTTGTAACTAAGGTGATGCATTAATCAACACACCATAGAAGTCCAAGTTTTCCAAAATACACAAGAAATGTGGGATCTACATATAAATTAAGAGAAACAATAGATGGTTTCAGAATATTAAATGATTCTGCTTAGAAATCCATGCACATATCCATACAATTCATTTATTGTTCTGAGAAGATATATTGCAAAAGCTTTACAAGAATTTTATAGTAATCTAGTTGGATAACTAATTAGAAACACATCCAAAAACATACACCATGCATAGGGAGACACTCGATAAAGTTTGAATCTACCTTTAATAATCCATTATACGATAGCTACAAGCATCATTATATACTTGGGATAAACCCATATTATTATAGTGTAAAAATATCTATACCCAAAGCTGGGAATTGAAACCAAGGGCTTCTTGCGAGTATTTTTTTTTTGGCTCTCCAACTTCTCCTTTCTATAAAATTTTATTCTCCCCCTCCTTTATTTCAAAATAGAAGCTAACATAGATATACCCATGACAAGGCAAACTGTTGAATGTTAGAAGGTTGCACAAAGACAAGGGTGCCCTCGTAGCAGCTTCACCTAGCACCTAGATGACATTTATCCTCTACTTGGTCACAAAGAGGCATGTAAAAAATTCTTTTGACATGTGAAATATCAATGTATTTGAATGCAAGAAATAGGGAGAATCACCCATGAAATTTGATGAAAATAGCAACCTAAAAGTGCAATACGCTAAAAAATGACGTGAAAACATTAATTGCAACAAGGGTGCCACACAATCTCTTAGATCTAGATAAAATACTCATAATTTCCATTAGGGAATTCTCTTGGATTGATTTAGGATAGGTATAATGGTGGTTGAGCATTAATGGACGTAGTTGTAACTTGTTTTCATTATTTTTTCCTATTGCAGAAATCCAACCCCCATGAGGATACTATGGAAAAGTCATTGGAAAAATGATATGGGTGGTTAATGGAAAATCCCATAAAATTGAATGAGCATATGTTTCCCACAAAGAGGAAAAAATTAAGTGAACTAGATAAGTAGCTAGACAATAGAAGTTCAATTGATCAAAGACATCTCACAAAACTTAGCATTTTTTTGTCATGTAAAACTTATTGTAGAGGTTCGACTGAACAAGATATTTGTGGGGAAACCAACCAAATTGACACATTAAAAAATTATCTAGTTCAACATGATTTTTTTACAAAATCAAATTTCAATGAAAACCCATAAGAAAAAACATAGTGGAAAAACTTAACTAAACCAAACCTTGTGGGGAAACAAACTTGATTTGGATGAAAGAGGAAACTAAAACAATAATATCTTTCACCTCTTAGCATATTTTTCAAAACTTCAAAAAGTAACTAGACTTAATTTTTATACTTTATCCATCTATACCTAGAATTTTGGCAAAGGATAACCTAGATTATATTTCTCAAATCAATTATCAATAATGGTCACTTAAAGGCATGAGGCAAACCAATAGAGTAAGGTAGCACAAAAAGACACTCAAAATTTTGGGGTGTCAATATTGTCTCTAGTTAGGGATGTGTGTCTCTTGCAAACACAACAATAATTCATATCTCTGAGTAGACCAAAAATAGGGAACAAAAGAACAAGACCGACTCACACTACATCATAAAAAATAGAGGTCATGATTACACAAAGACAAAAATATATGCAAGAACACAATATGTACAAGGAAAGATAATAACTTGCAGCCAATGAAATTAAGGTACATCAATTTGAAGATGCTGAAATGAACAAGACAACTGAGAGGGGGTGAATCTATTGTAGCAAATTAATCCTTCAAAACCCTTAATAGTAATTAGATCCACAGGCATTCATTAAACCCTTATTTTGTTAGTATGATTAAACATGAAATGTAGATAACAAAAACTGAAATCACAACACCATACACAAGAGAACACCAAATTTACATGGAAAACCCAACGAGGGAAAAACCACGATGAGGATTAGCTCACAATATAAGTAATAGAAAAACTGGTACAAAGGGGCTCACTGTCAAAATAGGACAAAATGTCCAAAAGGCTCACAACCAGGGCTCATTTCCACAGAAAGAATACAAGAAGATAGAAGAATAATGTTACATAAATAACACTTCTCAATGCAACAAGGAGTCCACCACAATTGCTCTCACACTTTCACAACCTCACATGAAAGATTTTGGATGCCTTCAACTCACTACCTTCAGGAACCCTGACATGAAATTCACATTGCTCTACTCAAATTCACATCACTCACATCAATCTTGCATCTATCTTGCTTCTTAATGTTTTTTTCTTTTCTCTTTCATCAACACTAAATATATTTATATCAATCTCTACCTCAAAAAATTTCTCTAATGTCAGCCACTAGTCGTTATACATACAAATTCAAAATAGGTCAACACCTAAAAATTCCTACAGTTGATAGGAACAAAAGGAAACCTACATGAATCCTTCATTAGGACCCAAATAGATCCCAACTCACTTCAACACACTTCTACAAGCCTCGCATGTGGTGTTAAACACAAGGTCAAACAACACACATGTAAAACACCATAATCATTAAGTAAACGCTTTCTTAAATCAAGTTGAAAGTTTTGAACAACATAATTCACTTGAAATCAATCCATAATAATCCATGAATTACTTAAGATTCATCAAACAATTCATCCAAGCTCGCATCATACAAACCCTTCAACACAGAACAACTGATAACCCTTATTTGCATACTGATAAATGAAACCCACTCTGTATTACACCAAACCAAGTGAAAAATTGAATACAGAAAGATAAAATCATTATAAAAAACTTCCCAAATCTCCAAAACATGAAGCAAAACAATAGAGAAACACAGAGCAAATACTTTTCTCCCAGGCCACAAAAAACATCACTGAACAACTGGTTCACACACTGGTGAAAATATCTTGCAATGTATAGCAATCCAAAAACCAAAATTCGGAATATAGAAACATCTGACAACCTTGAATAACCTGTAAGATCTGCACAAGCATAGCATCAACACAAAAAGAACACAAAGCGCAATACTAGAGCACGCTATGAACACTTACACAACATAGTTTATGTAACATCTAGAAAAATGCCGAAGAAAGGTTAAACAACACACACTCAATGCAATCACATATCTAATGCAAATCTAAGCTAAACAACAGAGATTAAAGGAAAGCCAAAACATAAATAAACTGAACAATATCACCCAATATCTACGTAATTCCATGTATAACCTCGATTTCCCTTCTCCATTTTGTCGTTGTAGTATAATTGCCCTCAAATTTCTCTTGTGCAAGTATAGCCTGTGATAGTTATTTAGCAAAACATCAAAGATTCAAATAATAGATATGCTTCCAAAAGTCATAATATTTTAGGAGAGATTGGAGTGATGAAGGACAGATCAATTTATAGAAAATTGATCATTCGAATGATAGACCAGGATTGAAAGACCAATGGATGGTTAAGATCGACATATTAGACATGCATTATGATAACTGTTACTAGTGACATGAGTGATAAAAACTATAAATAAAAATAAAGATTAAATAAATGATTTAATCTTCGAGTTTGGTATTCGAAAATAAAAGAATATTCTTTTCATGACAAAGATAAAGATGAATTATAGCAACTCTCCATTCGAATACACGTGCAAGATTTAATTAATTAAATAAGAATATTTAAGTAATATGCATGTACATGCCAACGAGTTAGAATTAGATGACTGAATGATATGACAAAGAGATTACTCATGGAAGCAACTCAAAGATTAAATCAAGAGTTAACTAACTGATTTAAATAGATCTCAAGTCGAGCAAGAGTGAATACTTAGATAGCTTACACAATTATCTAAATATAGAGGAATGTGTTAAAAAAGAATTTATGAATTAAATAATTCATTTAATTCAAGATTTGATATTTGAAGAATAATTAAATAAATAAAGGATTTATTTAATTATAGTTGACATATGATGAAGGGTAAATTAAATAAGAATTTATTTAATTGAAGAAGAAGGATAAGGTTAATTAGTAAGATAATTAAATAAAAAGTGTTTATTTAATTAATCAGATAGAATAAAGAAAAGTGTGAATCAATTAAATAATTAAGATTATTTAATTAATAGAAGAATTAAAGTTAAAGTGAATTAATTAAATAATTAGATTTATTTAATTAATAAAGAAATGAAGACTTTAGAGAATAATTAAATAATTAACATTATTTAATCATAACCATGAAGAATACGAATTATTAAGAAATATTGAAGTCGCAGGTTTAGACCAGATTTTGGTGTCTACATTTGCCCCTCTTTGATACAATGTCATTTCGGTGTTGTGTCAAAGAAAATTGATAAAAAAAAATTCCCCAGTCATGCCCCGATGTAAAACAGGTAAAGGTATGCCCCATCGAGAAAATTGACAATTTTTTGAAAATTTTCAAAAAATTTGGAAATAGTCCCAATTAGTCCATTTGATATTCAAAAATGCAATGGAGTTGACGAAATTGAATTTGGAAGTGTTAGGGACAGATACGGGTTGATTGAAGTTGGAAGTGGACACGACCAGTAGAAAGAAATGCACCAAAACCCTAGGTATAAATAGAAAATGGGGTAAAAAGCAATTCATTTTTACCCACATTGCTTTGAAATTTGAGGTTTTCTCTTTGCAGTCTCAGAGAAGATGTCACCTGTTCCGCACACCCACCATCGATTGTACAGGATCCGGACCTTCAGGCGGCTAGCCGACACGGGCCCCCAGTACGTACCTGGATCTTGACTTTTGATTTTTTTTGTTTTCGTGCATTTTTATGTGTTTATTTGCATTTTTTGTCATGCGTCATTTGGTTGAAAAGTTGCATTTGAATGCGTAATCAACGCATTTGCATGCGGATCACCACATTTGTAATTTCACGTATGTTGCTAAGCGTAGGTATTTAAAATTTCAACACATTTATTTTTAGTTCGACGCATGTGATAAATAGTGATGCATTTGCATTTAGAATGAACACATGTGATTTTTGTTCAACGCATTTGTGAATATTGCATCGCATTTTCATTTATGATGGATGTTCATATGCGTAGATGTAATGAGTCACATTTGATTTTGACTTGCATTTGATATTCCTATGCACAATTGTGATTTAAAATGACGCATGTGAAATTTTGACACATTTGCAAAGTAAAATGACACATTTGGTTTCATGTGATGCAATTGCAAAAGAATGATGCATTTGACTAGCATTTTATTTTGTCACTTTGCACTAGGATAGGTGATTGATTCTGACATGAGGCATGTATAATGCCATTGCAAGTTGTTTTGGACCCTATTTATATGTGAGAGTCGAGACCATTGACTTTTCACTTACGAGATGGTTTGCGGAGTGTGGAGAAACGGTTCTTATGACATTTGGGTCTCCTCCATGTGACATACGTGCCCACCATTCGAGCAAACTGAGGTCTACTGATGGTGTTATGCGAGCGGTGGCACTTAGAGACCTCTTCATTTCACCTGCCTACTAGAGAGGCTACAGTTACTTTGGAGGATTCTATAGGATTCTGAGACTTCCTATAAGGGGTACCAGGGTGATGTACAATACTCATAGTGGTTTTGTTGAGATGTGTAGATATTACCCTCACATAGATAGTAGACAATTGGGTATTGACCATTATGAGATTAGATGGCATGTATTGGCTCAAAGATATAGGCAGTTAGACTGTCTATTGTGTACATTAATAGGTGGTATAGTCTTCCCTGACCATCGAGGTCATGTATTTCCTGTGGGATGGGGAGAGATGTTGGTTGGTATGTTAGAGCATCTGGAGGTGTATGCTTGGGGCCCTTATCTTCTTGGCATGTTATATTTTCATTTGCACGATATAGCCTATCGAGAGGCATAGTCTATGAGTTGTGGTACCATGCTCTTGATGGTATAGGAATGGGAACACATTGCCATCTTTCCTCCACCAGTTACAGTTGATGTACAATATGGAGCACCATATGCATTTCGTTATGTGGGGGCTAATACTCAGCACCATATGGGAGATACTAGATATTTTAGACATGCTATTGATACCATTGTACAGTTCACATGGAGGCCATACTTAGGTTTTCTAGAGTCATCAGATGAGGATGATCATTTACTATATTGTCGTCAAACACAGTATCTGATTGGGTAGACGATTTTTCATGTTCATATTATAGAGAGACATTTGTCATATCATGTGTTGCAGCAGTTCGGAGAGGTTCAAGATGAGCCTAGAGGATAAGCAGAGTTTGCGAGGTCCTCATGAGAGATCCCATTGTGGGATGCAGAGATACTGGTGGTCACAGCTGAGGAAGATATTGATGCATTGCAAGCAGTGCTATGGGGATGGAGTAATGGTTTGGCAGATCCAAGTACCACTGAGGCATATGATTAGTGGTGGGTTGTGCACAGGCCGATTCCCCTTATAGACCCAAATTAGGATGCGCCGATAGAGTAGTGAGGGACAAGACCACGTGATAGGCATGGTAGAGGTAGAGGTCAGAGAGGTGGAGGTAGTTGTGGTGATGATGGAGATGGTTGTGGAGGTGGTTGGCAGGGTGGTGGGAGAGGGAGGTGTGGACGGAGAGGATGGGGGCCACCTTTGTCACCTATCCGTGAGGAGGGACAGGAGGAGGATGTGCACATGCCATATATTGGCAGCAGTGAGGAGGAGGTGCATGTTGAGATTGAAAGGGATGAGGAGCATGTCGTAGAGGAGGCCATTCCAGAGGATCATGCAGAGGAGGAGGCGGGCAGAGAGGAGGCAGAGATTGATTCCCTTGGCTTACTCGGTGTTTATCAAGATGATGAAAAGGAGGGGGATGCTCAGGAGCATGAGGTCTAAGACAATATTTTGGAGGAGTTAGAGGATGATGATGATGGGTTGGAGAGGGTGAGACAGGGTGATACAGAGGCAGTTGATCCTAACATTTCCACACTTCGTGCTCAACTTGCATCTTTGGAGGAGAAGATGAAGGTTTTGATGTACAAGTGAGATGTTGTATGGATGGAGAGGAACAAAACCTACATGGAGAGGGATTAGGCCATAGCTCAAAGATAGGAGTCTGAGCAACAGTTTACAAATATTAGAGTTCTTTGCAGTGGGCCAGTAGAGGCATTTACTCGAAAGCTAGTCAAATTTGTTGAGAGGGCTACGTACTACAAAGATTTGTATGAGGCAACAGTTCCTCTAGAGAGATGGGCCCCAATTTTTTTCACAGGCACATAGTGACAGGTCCCAGACTAGGACCCACACCAAGACAATTAGCATAGAGGGTGTTGAGTAGCCACGCAGAGTTGGTCCATACAACATGCCACATTTAGGTCACAGGTCATTAAGATCTCAACATCATTCATCTGCACACTCTAGTCATGATAGCAGTGGTAATTCCAGATAGGGACATTTCTTGATATGTACTAAGACATTGTATTATGATCATATAGCCTATTGGCTTCCACATTTAGTGATACATTATGACATTGTGATGTGACACTTTTGAGCGATATATATATATATAATTTTGGCAGCGATTCTCATGATATGCAATTATATTTATTGATTATGCAGTTGTTTATTTATACATGTGATTTCTATATGAGATACCTATGTGATGGATGATCATATCTACTTTATGATGTGTTTATGCAGCCTATGATGTGATGTTGATTCTATGTGATGATGTATGTATTAATATCTATGATGTCGACCGATGGATGTTATGTATGCACTTTATAAGTATGAGATGAAATATGATGTTATATGTACAATGCTATACATATGCAATGTGATGTATGTATTTACATTTGTTATGTACATGTAATGCTTATGATATGTAATTTATGATGATGAATGTCTATTATGCCATGATGTCCTAGATATGATAAATGCCTATATGTTTGTATATTTCAAATGCAAGATGTATGTATGATTGATGATGTATGATTTTGAAATGATGTTTCTAACATGAATGTATATGTAGGATGATTTATATTTTTGTGTGTCACAGGACTCCATCATAATGCAAGAAAGAAGAATTGTTAGTGCGGAAAGAAAGAAAAATAAATGAGATGGATGTTAGTATTAGCAATCTTCGATGTTTCTTTGTATCACTAAAGGCGTTGCACTTTATCATCATTGGGTGGGACTAATACAAATGGAGAAAAACACCATGATGTGACATAGAACAAGGTGTGCAAGGTCATCCACTTGCTAACAACAGACAGTCATAGACAAGGATTGTCATTAACTCATACTAAGCGCACAGTTGCCCCAGTCTTTTTGCTAGGACAAACTATAGACAACAAACAAAATAAAAGATGGGTCATGACACATCATCGCTCCTCTAAATCCTTCATGGGACATCCTTGAGGAAACTAGTAACATGACCCAAAATCAAATTTAACAGATAGTTGACATATAATAGTCAAAGAAAATAGAATTTTGATGCATCGTCACTTCTCTAAATCCTTCATGGGACATCCTTGACAAAGCTAGTAACATAATTCCCACTATAAAGTCAAATGAAATGATAAGATAAATAAGCCATAAAGTCAAAAGCTAGTAAAATATTTTCCAAAACTTGATATGTTTTTTTGATTTGTTTTGATTGATAAAAGGAGTGATTGATAGAGCCTGATTTCAGGAGATATACATACCGAATAAGACTTTGAGTCTGCTCTCGATGTTATGACTATCTATATAAGGCATGACAAAGCGTGGTCTCAGAAAGACATGTATTGTATAAGACGTTGATTCTGATGTTGTTGATGTGATAATCATGTGTAAGGCTATGTTGATTGTTTGAAAATGTCGATATGCAGGAAGGACTCATCCTGTATAAGACATAAGTTGATTGTTTTGCTAATATCGATATTCAGGAAGGACACATCTTGTAGCAGACAGTAGTTGCTTTGGAAATTTGTTTGATTTGACTTAGAGACATTGTTGACTTATTCACCAGATTGATGCATGACTTGATATGACATTTGGACAATTGACTATATGTGACAAAAAACCCTAAAGGACTGACCTAGTGTGGCCTCGGGGGCTCATCAATTGATGGCCTTGCCTACATTATACATGTAGAGACCTCATAGTTTGATTTGACTTTGAATAACAAGACTGACTACAAGTAAAAGACATCTGTGATAGTGAATGTGACGAAACCTAATGGACTGACCTAGTGTGGCCTTGAGGGCTCATCGATTGATGGCCTTGCCTATGTTATACACACAGAGACCTCGTAGTTCAACATGACCAATGACCTTGCCATATAGACATATGGATTAAGTCATGATTTTATACAGAAAAACCTAAACGAATTGACCTAATGCCTTAGGGCACATTGGAAAATGGCCTTGCCTACGTCTCGTCATGGAGGAAACATACTTCGACAAACAACAAAAAATGACAAGTGTGACTGACTCTAACTTTTTTTTTGGATTTTTGACATTATTTGATTTTTGTCTTTTTGAAGTTTTCTAATGTTTTTGTATTTTTGCAGGACATTTTGTAATGTTTTTGGATTTTTCAATGGTTTTACGTCTTCAACACAGCCAATGTAAGAACCAATATGACACACGTCAAGTGTTTTCCTCCAGTTGAGTATAAGACCAAATGATTATGAATAGGATAAAATGGGGGATATGAAATGCACTCGATGTCAATCATTCCAAGTTATGGGAAAGACTACCACTTATTATGAATGGTATGTACAAGCGATGGATGGGAAAAGTAAGTCATATGTACAGGGATAGATAGTATGTACAGAGAAGTGGGCTATGTACAGTGAGAAAGACTATGTACAGGGATAAGGACTATGTACATGGATGTTAGATTAGAATAATAGTAGGCAAAGTAGTAGAGTCAACTACACATGGCGCCTGTTTGCCAAGTTTTCACCATGGTACTTACCAAAGCACCAATGAAGTGGTTTTCACAATTAGACGAATTATTTATCTTTACTATTTTCTGGATTTTTTATTTTTTTATGTTACCAAGACGCCTGTTTGCCAGGTTTTCACCTAGGTAACGATTTTTTGATTTTTTGTATTTTTGCTAATTAAGACAAGGCTCTCAGAAGCTATGCATAGAACTTCTTCAGATGAAGACTATTGATTGGAAAGGACAATGGTTCCCCTTCAAGAGTAGAGAGTTGATACGCTCCCGATCCAAAGGCTTCTGTAATAATATAAGGTCCTAACCAGTTAGGTTCAAACTTTCATCGTTTCTCTCTATCTGCTTGATTCTTTGGGTTCTCCATTAAGAATAGGTCACGAATGTCAATGTTTTTGTTCAAGACCTTCTTGTTATAGCTATGATGAAGGAAATTCTAATATGCTTGGAGATGGTCTAGTGCCTTTTGTCTTTGCTCATCTAGGAATTCTAACTAATGGATTCTAGATACTCGGTACTCTTCATCATCAATGTGCCCTTTCAAGGATACCCTTAGGGAAGGAATCTTGACCTCAATAGGAAGAATGGCTTCAAAACCAAATACTAGTGAATATGGAGTGGCACTAGTGGGAGTAGGAATACTTATGTGATAAGCCCATAAGGTGGGATTAAGTTGTAAATGCCAATCGCGACCAACATCATTGATAGTCTTTTTGAGGATTCTAATGATAGTTTTGTTAGATGCCTTTGCTTGGGCGTTACCTTGTGGGTAATAGGGAGTGGAAAAGTGATGTTGAATATGAAATTTGTCACAAATATGGTGAACTTCTGGGTTCTTGAATGGGCAGCAATTATCTGTGATTATCGACTTAGGGACACCATACTAATAGATGGTATAGTTTAGGATAAACTTAGAGATTTGTGTGTCGGTAATGTATGTCATGGGAATAGCCTCAATCCACTTGGTAAAATACTCAGTGGCAATGATGATGAACTTGTGGCCGTTGGATGATGTGGGATGGATCTTACCTATGAGGTTGAGTCCCCACTAGGCGAAGGGCCATGGTGATGTTATGGGATGGAGCTCTTGTGCTAGTGCATGTATCAAGTCTCCGTGAACCTCACATTGGTGACATTTATTTACAAAGACATATGAGTCCTTTTCCATAGTAGGCTAATAGTAACCTAGTCTCATAATATTTTTAGCTAAGGTAGGATTGCTAGAATGGGAACCGCATATACCCTCATGCACCCCACGAAAGGTTGCCCGTGCTTCATGGGAATTGAGACATCTCAATAGGGTATTATCTAAGGCGCGTCTATATAGGGTGTTTTCGACGATGGTGTATTTGGCTAACTTGCAAAGGAATGTCCTACATTGGTTATTTGAAAGGCTAGGGGGTATGATTTCAGCATGGAGGTAGTCATAGATTTCTTTGTACCATGGGGAATCAGGACCAACAATGTCACATACCATCTTAGAATCTGGGATATCGTAGGTCAGGACCAAAATTTGTTCTACCAAGAACTCAAACTTAGGCACATTGCTAGGAATGTCTATAAGTGGTGCAATTGTAGCCATATCGTCTGCTACCTTGTTTAGAACACAAGGTATCTGATGAAATTTGACCTTGTAAAACTACTTCTTAAAACTATCTGCCATGTGTTTGTATGGAGCAAGCTTCTCATCCTTAGTCTCATAATCATCATTTACCTGTTTGATTACTAGTTGAGAATCACCATATACAGGTAGGTTCTTAATTTTCCACTTGACTGCCATGTGTAACCCTATCACTAGAGCCTCATACTCTACTATGTTGTTGGTATGTGGAAACACAATCCTAAATGACTTAGGGATGGAATCACCTCGTGGTGTGATAAACAGTATGCTAGCCCCCGAGCCATGATTTGTATGTGAGCCATCAAAGTGTAGTTTCCATGTTATGTTTGTTTCAATTGTGAATATAAACTCATCAGGAAACTCTGCAAGTAATGGGTGATCTGCTTGTATTGGTGTGTCGACTAACTAATTAGCAATGAATTGTCCTTTAATAGCCTTTCTCTCTACATACTAGATATCATACTCACTAAGTATCATAACCCATTTGGCCAGTCACCCTATTAATGCTGCTTTGCTTAGAAGATATTTCAAAGGATCTATTTTAGCAATCAACATCGTTTGATGGTTTAACATATAATGCCTTAGTTTTTGAGTAGAAAATACTATTGCAAGATAGGCACATTCAATGGTACTATAGTTGAGCTCATAACCTATCAGATTCTGACTGATATAGTATACTACCCTTTCATGGCCTTCATCGTCATTTTGTGCAAGAAATGCTCCAAGTGATGAATGGGTTGCTGAAATATAAAGAATCAATGGTCATACTTCAATAGGTGGCATTAAGGCTGGTGGTGTGAGTAGATATTCTTTGATCAGTTCAAAAGCCTCTTGGCACCTAATTGTCCATGCAAAGGGTACCCCTTTCTTAAGTAAATGTTGAAAAGGATGTGTCTTATTTGCTAACTACACTATAAATCTTTTGATGGATTGCAGTCTCCCTTGTAATGTCCTTAGCTGACTGAGATTAGTTGGTGGAGGCATGTCTATGATTGCTTTTACCTTGGCCAGATCCACTTCAATGCCTTGTATGGAAACGATATACCCTAAAATCTTTCTTGATTGTACCCCAAACACACATTTCTTGGGATTTAGTCTCACTTGATACTTCTCTAGCCTCTGAAATATATTATCTAAAACCTGTAAATGTTCTACCCTTGTCTTGGATTTAACTATAAGGTGATCGACATAATCCTTCATAAGAGTGTGTACAAGATCGTGAAAAATAGTGGTCATGGCACGCTGATAGGTTGCTCCAGCGTTCTTGAGTCTAAAGGGAATAACATTCCAACAATACATTCCCAAAGGACATGTGAAAGTTGTTTTAGGTTGGTCTTCAGTTGCAATTTTGATATG
The DNA here is from genome assembly GCA_007258455.2 of Sequoia sempervirens. Classification (NCBI taxonomy): domain Eukaryota; kingdom Viridiplantae; phylum Streptophyta; class Pinopsida; order Cupressales; family Cupressaceae; genus Sequoia; species Sequoia sempervirens. Next base: position 1,015,709,143 of record VDFB02281492.1, on the reverse strand, counting down.
ATTATATCCTAAAAAATCCACCCATAAGGTACAACATCTCATACCCTATTGTCATGTCTACTATCATGTCTATGTTAGGCAAAGGGAAGTCATCCTTAGGACAAGCCTTGTTGATATCTCTGAAATATGTGTAGATGTGGATGCCCACCATTGGTTTAGTGACTAGTACAAGATTGGAAATCCAATCTACATAGTCAATTGATCTAATGAAACCAACGGCTAACAATTTCTTGAGTTCTGCCTTGACTAGTAAAGCAATTTGTGGGTGCATTTTCCTCAATTTTTGTTTCACTAGTTTTACACTTGGTTGTAAGGGCACGTGATGAACAAGTTCAGGATCCAGCCCAGGCATGTCTGCATATGACCAAGCAAAATTTATTTGTCTCTGTGTGAAGAATTTGTGGAATTTTGGTTGCTTTTCTTTTGTCAATGACGTTGCAAAACAAACCAGTCAAAGATTCTCTTTTGTGCCTATATTGACTTCTACTGATTCTTTAACGAGTATGGGTGACTTTTCCTATGCAAAGGGGAGAATGTTCAAACATCCATCCTTAGGTGCCTCATAGATGTTTTCACCTTTGGATGTGTCCTTTATTTTTACTTTTTCATTGTCTAGAGACGCCTTTCGGTTTTCACCTAGAGACTCATCTTTTTTATTCTTTTTCTCATTTTTGCGACTGGAGGGTTGAAAAAATTCCCCAAAATATGCTTTGTTTTCCAAGTCAATGGTAAAACCATCCTTTTGATCACCACTGGGTATGCCTTCTCATAATCCCAGGAACTCAGCAATTGCTTTGTCGTTCTCAAAAATGTCTAAGACGGGTGTGTCTTGTTGGTCCCAATCAATGAGTTGGGGATAAACTAAGGGCATGTCATTGTCAGAGTTATCAAAGTTTAACGGAATAAAGGTAAGGACTAAGTTGTTCGTATGGTCACAAAAGTCTTGTACTAAGTCCTTTTTTGCTCCTTGGTTTAGATCTAGGTGGATCGAGAGGTGGGCCTAATGCCAAGGTTTGGTTAGATGTATCAGGTTGCCAAGAGGTAGGATCAAGTGATTCCCAATAGTAATGTTTAAACCATTCCTTTTTTGTCATATTCTTTGGTGGACAAGAATTTAATGGATTTGGTGAGGATTTCAACATTAAGTCAAGTTCTCAAAATAGCTTGTCAAGGTTCATGGAAGAGGTGGAGGATAAGGAATCCCACTCATTCTTTTGAGTCGGGGGAGTCATAGTAGTGTTGGTTAGATGGTTCGTGAGATGTCTCAATATCATTTGAAGCACTTACTTCCTCAATTAAGGGTGATGTGGTACTAGGAACGCCAATCTGAATCGGTTGAAACCCAAGCCCTAAGCCTTTTGGCCATTGAGAAACAAAGATTTGTTCAATCCTCCCATCTTGATTTAAGCCTAAACCACTCTATCCATTATATCCCTTGCTCTGCATGATTGTGAAACCTCTGCCATATAGATCTGTAGGAATGTGAGCAAGTGAGAGAGGTTCTTCACTATCTTCTCTATACAACCAAGAGGTGACATCTTCTGTATTTATGACTTCTTTGCTTAATTCTCCCCATTTAGTGAAAGTTGTTGTGGGAGGAATGTGTATTGTGACCATAGATTGTCTCCTATCTGGTGTAGGTAAACTGTAAGACTTAGGAGGAATCAAATGGCTAACACAATAAGATGTCTTCATGTAATATTCTCCACAACCCTTGTCTTGGATCTCAACCCTAGGAGTGGTAGGAAATGAAGGTGAAGTGGATGTTCTAGTGAGAGTCGACGAATCGACATAGTGAGATGAATTGGATGATGAAGCCTCTTGGTTTACTGGCACTTGGCATTGGGGTATCTCTTTTAGATTGGTGCAATATTGGAATGGATCTGGGTCACCATCTATTGTTATTTCAGTGCCATTGTAAGGGAATTTGAGACATTGATGATATGTGGAAGGGACTACCTTCATGGAATGAATCCATGGTCTACCTAGCAGGAGGTTGTATGGAAGGGTGAGATCCAAGACCTGGAATTTTGTCTCCATTACTGCAGGACCAATTCTAATAGGAAGTGTTACCACCCCCTTTGATTTCCATTTCTCATCATCATAATCCTTAATGACAATACTTTTGGTTGTTTCTACACATGCTTCTGAGAAACCTAATGCCTTCATTAGTTTTAAAGTGCACATATTTAACCTTGCTCCTCTGTCTACCAAAACTCATATAACTTTGGTGTCATCAACAAGGACTTCAAGATGTAAAGGGTCGTTATGATTTGTCTTTTCAGTTGTGTAGTCTTGTTCGAAGAATGTGACATGATGATTATTGGTCAAGTATCCTACCATTTCTTGGAAACAATTGACATCGAGATCATTAGGGATAGTGGTGCTTTGTAAAGCTTTGTCTAAAACGGATCGATGCTCAAGGGAGATACATAATAGTTCCAAGATGGAGATTTGGGCTGGGGCCTTCCCCAATTGATCAAGTAAGTTATAGTGCAACTTGGAAGTTTGCGGTGTTTGTTGGGATGGAGGACCTTGGATAGTGATCTTGGTATGACAAGTGTTGACAACACACTCGGGAGTTGTATTGATGGTAATGGTATTGATATTCTCATCGACGGTGCAAAGGTGATTTATGATTTTCCACTGCTTTAATTGTGCTTGATATTAGTGTAGTTGGTTGACATATTGGTCTTGTTACTTGAACTGGGGATATTTCCTTTCCCATGGTCATGTAGTGGATCAAAAAAGACTTGATGATCAGTGTTTGATGACTTTTGTTTATGTCCACTAACTTCAATAATTCTCTTCTCGACAAGATCTTGTATGATATTTTTCAGTTGGTGACAATTTTGTAGGTTATGTCCCTTAGTTCTATGATAATCACAAAAGACATTGTCATCCCACCAAACTGGTTTAAATTGTCCTAGATCATATTGTCTTGGCTCTTGAAGTTGTATAAGATTGTGTTGTAACAACTGTTTAAATACGGACTTGATGAGTTCTCCTAAGGGAGTGAACTCGCGTTTTTGAAACCTCCTCTGTTGTTGCAGACGTAAAGTATTTTGGACTGTGTTGGGAGGTTGATTGATAGTGTTAAGCATGTTGGATGAAGGGTTAGGTCCTCGTAATGTGATGATTGGTCTTGCTTGTACAGTTTTAGCATCAACTACCCCACCATTAGTAACATTTTTGTTCTGAGACCAAAATCTAATTTTGTCATTGGGGGTGTTTTGCACTATTGGATTTTTGTTGGATGTCGGTGTCTTAAGTTCTCCTTTTTCAATGAGATCCTTTTCTATTATAACCCATTTTTCCACTAGTTTTGAAAAGGATGTGCAATAATGTACCCTTAATTTACTCCTTAGTTTTGCATGAAGGTTTTCCAGGAATATAGTGACTTTTTGTTTTTCAGGTATCTCGATAGGACACTGGCTGGCTATAGTCCTCCATCTTTGGAAGAAAACGATGAAAGTTTCTCCTCTGTCTTGTGTTGTGTGGCAATGGGTTGCTATATTTATCTCATGGTCTATGTTGAAGGAGAATTGCTCAACAAATTTCTCAGCCAATTAACCCGATGATTTGATGCCATAGTCTAATCCTAAAAACCACTCAAGTGCAATTCCTACAAGACTTCTTGGAAATGGTCTCATAAGATATGTGGGGTCATAAGTGGCATCTATGCACATGGTAGAAAATTCCCTTATATGTTTTATCGGGTTTCCTTTTCCATTGTATTTAGGAAGATTCGGTATGACATACCTATGAGGGAAAGGTGTCATGTACAATGATTTATCAAAGGGAAATGGGCATATGTCCTTTGATGAAAAGGTTTTCTTAGTTGACACCGCCATGTTATCCATTTGTGTTTGTAGTGCATGCATTTTTTTTTGCAAGACGTCAACCTGGGTTAATGATGTGTTGGGCGGATTATGCGGATCTATGTATGTATTCTAAAATCCAAGGTCTTGTGATGGGTTTTGATTGAATGTTGGTATTTGATGTGGATTTGGATTCAAAATGTTAGTGAATGTATTCTGATTCAGAATCTATATGAATGGGTTTTGACTTGGAATCTGTGTGAATGGATTCTGACTACCAATCTGGGAGAATGGATTCTAACTGCCAATCTAGGAGAATGGATTCTGATTCAAAGTATATGAAAATGGGTTTTGACTGCCTTAATGGAAAGAGGGAATTCCTCTTATCTGTGTAGTCTGCAGTATAGTACTAGCGACATGAACACTAGGTATGGTTGTTAACTATGGTATGGTCTAGTGAACTGACATTTGGTGTAGAAGCTGACATTTTAGATCTTTTATTCCCAACAAGAGGACCGAAGGGAGTGGACGATGATGCCTGTACAATGAAATTAAATCCTAATGTCATGCCAAATGTACCAAATGGAGACGTATGGACTTTCGTACTTTCTATAGGTATGCCAAATGGCATGGCTGTATTTACCTGAGGTATAGTAGTACTAGCAATTGTTGTGTTTTTCCCTTGTGTAGGTTGAGCTTGTAAGGTGCTAATATCAAATCTTGTAGGTAAGGTAGCACCTTCAGCTAGCAATTTGGCTAAGTATATTTGACTATCGTTTTCTAGGTACTCATCTACAAAAGAGGAAAACTTGGGGTCTTGTGCAACAACCTCTATGTCTTATGTTCTAATGTGTCCTTGAGTGTCTCTAGTGGTGAATTTGTCTAATAAATTTCTATGAGGTCTTGTCGAGAATGGATTGATGAATTCATTTGGGTTCGACATATTTTCTCTCTCTCTTCTCTTAGATATAGTTTCAACCATGTAAGATAAGCTCAATATGCAAGAATTCAAAACTACATCTATGGACAGTATGAATCTAGTCTACATTTTTGGGATTTTCTGAATGCAAATTAAGGAATGTTCTAAGATGACACTAGTCTAGGATGACAATATCTAAAGATGCAAAGTCTAAGCAAACTTCTAAGGTAATCAATTTTGTAAACCTTAAATGATGGTACCAACTACTTAAAGTCTAACCAAGGTGTCAATGTAGTTATGTCAAAGAACCAATGTAGGACTAAGATCAAAGATAAGGTGAGTTACCTAACTAGATTCATGAGCTAGGAGGACTCTTTGTAGGACAAAGGATATGATGACAAGACTAGGTTCAATGACAGATTTCTTTGATGCTATGGTTTTTTAGAGTGTAGAAAGTGGACCTATTCTAAAGTTTGTATAAAATGACTTTCCTAAAAGGTTGATCTAAAGATAATATGTATTCTAAGATGAAACCAAAACTTGGAATTGGGACAACTATAGTAAATGACTAAATGACACCTAAAGGATGCAAAATTGAGCAAATCGTTTCAGTTTTCTATCCAAGGACTACTGTGAAAAGACAGATCAAAGATTGGTATGACTGTGTCAATTAGACTGTAATTGTAAATTCTAGTTTTCTAATACTTAGGAAAATTCATTATAGAATTTCACAGATGTGGTTATGTTTCACAGTTGCGATTTTCTGGTAATCAATTGCATGTTTCTGGTAAAGTTCAATATTTGGTATCAAACAGTTGCAGTGTAGTTTCTAATAGATGCGACTCATGATGAAAATTGTCACTCATACTATCAGATGTAGTTTTTCCAAACTTTGTGCATTGGTAAAAGTTTTGTGATAGTACCAAATGCGTCGTTCCAGATTGCAGTTGCAGCTCACCTTTTCAGATGCGTCACAGAATATCACAATTGCAGTCTCTTAAATCAGATGCAATTTTTGACTGAGCAAATGTGAGCCAATCTAGAAGATGCAACTCTAGGTTAATAGATGCAACTCTAAGTTGAACAGATGTGACTAAAAGTTGAACAGATGCGACTCAAAAAGACAATTGCAACTTCTGGTGAACAGTTGCAACTCTGTTGACAGTTGCATTTTTCTAGTGAATTGTGAGGTAAAACTCTGTTTCGTGATCAAGTTTTGGCAAACAAAGACAATCATAAGACAATGTGTTTTCAATTTGATTTGGACTCAAATAACGTTTTAATTTGACAATAGACAAGCACATCCTAGGTTGTGTAGGACAGTATTTACTAAGTTCTCACTTGGGTTTCCCTAGCTATGCTTATTCAAGGCAGATAATTAGTAGCTTGACCCCACTGGCTCCCCTCCATGGCTCATTAATGTCATTCAGGGCAACCAAGCTACAATACCCATGAACATCCCATGGCATACTTTCATCTCTACACATGAACCGTAAAGACGTGAGACGGCGTCACAGGTCTGACCTGTTGTACCAGTAAATAGAGGGATTTTGACACTACAGACAAAGGTGTTTAATTTGGGCATTCTGTTTGTCGAGCATGATCCATGCGGTGAGAGTCCCCTTTCAAATCCATCTTGTCAGAACCATACACGTGATTCATTGGGATTTCCCCAAGAATCCACTTTTATATATCTGATGGAAGTCCCTCAGGTTCAGGGTACTACCAATCTAAGTCGTTATGAGATGAGTACTTTTTCCCACCAGGACAGGCCCAAGTTCTAGAGTCAGTAATCAGTTCTCTTACACCTAGGATCACACGAATGCACAAGGGGAGAGGATGCTCTGATATACCGAATCATGAGGGTAATAACATAATTGTACTTTCACACCAAATATAGTAGACACTTGTTAATTTTAACCCAAATGAAAAGTTTGCTACACAACCAAATAATTTGTTTCAAAAATTTAACTATGGTCTTTGGCATGCATTTTGCAGAAAGATTCATTGGTAATTTTGATTTTGATCTTCTACTATCGATCTACTAAAGCTTTGTTAACTCCTCAAGACACACACTGAAAACAAAAGATTAGCAAAAATAAAAACATGAAAGAAGGTTGTAAATTGAAAATCTAAACCTAAAAACTTTACTAGTTAGATGCATCGTTTTTCTCTACAGATGCGTCTCAGGATTTTTACCAGTTAGTTGCGGCTTGGAAAATCACAGATGCATCATAATTTGTCAAATGTGTCATTTCTTTTGGCAAATGCATTTTAGAATGTCAATTGCATCATTTTTCCATGAAAATGTGTCACTTTATCTTGCAAATGCGTTACTTTAGCTTTTTGCAAATGCATCACTTTATATTACAAATGTGTCACTTTAACTTGCAATTGTGTCACTTTAGCTCACAAATACGTCACTTTATCTCACAAATGTGTCACATTATCTTGCAAATGCGTCACTTTAGCTCAAAGCCGCAAAAAAATCATATTTTTCTTGTAAAAAATGCTTCCCTTAACGAAAATATGTAGTATAATATATGAATTTTCATCTCTCGACCCTTCTAGACACAACCGTGCTATTTATTTGACCTCAAAAGACTCCCAAAAGTGTGATTTTCAGGATTATTCAAAATTACCTACACACTTCAAGACAAAAAAACACCAAAAACTTCCAAACAAAGAATTCCAATTAAGAGGGTTAGTAGTTCATGTCGGGTTCACCAAATGTAACATCTAGAAAAATGTAGAAGAAAGGTTAAACAACACACACTCAATGCAATCAAAGATCTAATGCAAATCTAAGCTAAACAACAGAGGACAAAGAAAAGCCAAAACATAAATAAATTGAACAATCTCACCCAATATCTACTTAATTCCATCTATAACCTCGATTTCCCTTCTCTATTTAGCCGTTGTAATATAATTTCCCTCATATTTCTCTTGTGAAAGTATAGCCTGTGATAGTGATTTAGCAAAACATTGAAGATTCAAATAATAGATATTCTTCCAAAAGTCATAAGATTTTAGGAGAGATTGGAATGATGAAGGACAAATCAATTTATAGAAAATTGATCATTCGAATGACAAACCAGGATCGAAAGACCAACGGACGGTTAAGATCAACAGATTAGACATGCATTATGATAACTGTTAGTAGTGACATGAGTGATAAAAACTAGAAATATAAATAAAGATTAAATAAATGATTTAATCTTCGAGTTTGGTATTCGAAAACAAAATAATAGTCTTTGCATGACAAAGATAAAAATTGATTAAAGCAACTCTTTGTTCGAATACACGCATAAGCTTTAATTAATTAAATAAGAATATTTAATTAATATGCATGTGCATGCCAACGAGTTAGAACTAGATGACTGAATGATATGACAAAGAGATTACTCATGGAAGCAACTCAAAGACTAAATCAAGAGTTAACTAACCGATTTAAATAGATCTCGAGTCGAGCGAGAGTGAATACTTAAATAACTTACACAATTATCTAAATATAGAGGAATGTGTTAAAATATAATTTATGAATTAAATAATTTATTTAATTCAAGATTTGATATTTGAAGAATAAATAAATAAATAATATTTATTTAATTAAGTGATGAAGAGGTTTAAATGAATAATTAAATAAATAAAGGATTTATTTAATTATAGTTGACATATGATGAAGGGTAAATTAAATAAGAATTTATTTAATTGAAGAAGAAGGATAAGGTTAATTAGTAAGATAATTAAATAAAAGTGTTTATTTAATTAATGGATAGAATAAAGAAAAGTGTGAATCAATTAAATAATTAAGATTAATTAATTAATAGAAGAATTAAAGTTAAAGTGAATTAATTAAATAATTAGATTTATTTAATTAATAAAGAAATGAAGACTTTAGAGAATAATTAAATAATTAACATTATTTAATCATGACCATGAAGAATACAAATTATTAAGAAATATTGAAATCGTAGGTTTAGACCAGATTTCGGTGTCTACAGTTTACTCTGTTTATCAATTTTTTGCAAAAGCACTTGGAAACCAAGTACCAGAGACATCATCTTAGCTCATTACTTCATTCCAACTCACCTCCACACTCTACAAAAGATATCTCCATGTACTCACAAAACTTCCTCAAGGTCTCAACTACACATGCACTTTCCTCTTTTTCACAATTTTCTCAATATCCTCAACATCTTCATCCCATAGTTGACATCAATGAAAACACTAGCCGATAGACTTCATGTTGACATCAATGACAACACCTTCATACTTGCAACAATCTCCCTCTTTTTCATTGATGACAACACATGATTTTAAAATCCATCAAAGACCATACAACACCTCTGAACACTCTCTCCTGATACCTTACATGATTCTCTCTCTCCCTGAGTAGATAATCTTTATTTATTTTTTTGATAATTCTCTCTCCCCCTTTGAAATCAATGGCAACAGATAATTTTTTTTGCATTGATCTCCCTCTTTGAAACTAAACCAAAAATACCTACTCTTAATACTCCCCCTTAGGAGTACACCCAACTAAATCAACAACTCAATGACAACACATGACACTACCTACTCCTCCTAAGAGGTAGCCACCAACATCAGTCTAAAAAAGAGAGAGATCCATAGATCCACTGGAATGATGCATCTCCATATGCATCTAGTTCAATAAAGGAGGGCCAATAACCCCCGATTTCTCCCAAAGATACTCAAAAGTATCCTTAGGAAGAGCCTTAGTAAATATATCAACAATTTGATCCTTTGTAGGAACATTACTCAAGATTTAATCCATTCTCCATAACCTTCTCTCTCAAAAAGTGATACCTGATATATATATGATTTTTCCTTGAATGCATCATTGGATTCTTTGAAATTTTAATTGTAATTGTATTATCACATAAGATATATATAGGTTCATCATATACAACTTTGATATCCTTCAATGTCTATCTCATCTATAAAACTTTTGTATAGTATGATGATCCTGCAATATATTCAGCCTCTGCAACAGATAAATAAACTAAATCTTGTTTCTTACTTAACTATGATACCAATCTATATCCAAGAAATAATGCACCACCACTTGTACTTTTCCTTTCATCAACACAACCAACCCAATCTGCATTTGTATAAGCACTTAATGTGAAATCAGTATCCTTAGGATACCACAAGCCATAATTTGGTGTGCCTCTTAAACATCTGAATATCCTCTTCACTCCTGCAACATGTGTTTCTTTAGGATCTTCTTGAAATCTAGCTACAAGACAAACTGGGTGCATGATATCCAATCTAGTAGTAATCAAGTACAACAGTCCACCAATCATAGATCTATACTTGCTCTGATCATCCTTAGGTGAATCATCATTTTTACTCAATTTACAACCAATCACCATAGGAGTACATACCATTTTGGAGTCATCCATTCCAAACTTCTTCAACATCTTTTTGACATACTTAGATTGTGAAATGAAAATCCCTTTATCTATTTGATTGATTAGTAGTCCAAGAAAGAAATGCATCTTCCCAAACATTGACATCTCAAATTATTTCTACATTTATTCAAACAAATTCTTACACATAGCCTCATTTCCACCAAAGATAATATCATCCACATATACTACTACTATCAAGATTTTGTCTTCCTCAATTTTAAAGTAAAGATTACTATTTGAGGTTCCCTTATTGAATCCTTGTTGTATCAAGTACCTATCCAATCTTGTATACCAAGCTCTGGGAGGTTGCTTCAATCCATATAGTGTCTTATTTAACTTACATACCATATCTAGATGATCTGACAATTGAAATCCTTCTAGTTGTTCCATGTAAACCTCTTCTTCCAATTCTCCATTCAAAAAAGCATACTTCACATCCATCTGATAAACCTTAAAATATTTATGTGTTGTAAATTCCAAACACATTTTGATAGCTTCCATCCTAGCCATGAGAGAAAAAGTCTCCTCAAATTCTATACCTTCTACCTGTGAGTAACCTTTACACACAAGTCTTGCTTTGTTTCTTAATACTTCTCCATTCTCATTCAACTTGTTCTTGAATACCCATTTAGTTTCGATTATGTTTTTGTCTTCAAGTCTAGGGATCAATTCCCAAGTCTAATTTTTCTCTATCTGCACAAGTTCTTCCATTTCCTTCATCCAATGTTCATCCTTACATGCTTCACTCAGTAATTTAGGTTCAACCTTAGAAAGTAAACACAAATTTACCTCAACTTCAACAACTTTACTTCTTGTCAATACACCTTTCCTCTTATCTCCAATAATTTGATCTTCAGAATGATTCTTTTCAACATAATTAGGGGTTTTAGGGGTCTTCTTTAGAGCTTCTTCCTCTTCATTCTGCACTTCTTTTTCATCAACTTTTTCTTCTACTTCTTTGCAATTAGGTTCATCTAACACATATTCATCTACTACAATAGACTTCTACAAGTTTTCATCAACTTTAACATTTGTGCTTTCATCTATCTTTCTCATCCTTTTGTTGTAACATATGTAAGCTTTACTTCTAATAGAATATCCAAGGAAGATACCTTCATTAGACCTTGCATCAAACTTTCCTAAGTTTTCTTCTTCTCTTTTGATGTAACATTTGCTTCCAAACACTCTAAAGTACTTCATAGTAGGAATCCTTCCCTACCATAGCTCATAAGGAGTATTTGTGTTGTTAGCTCTAGCTTGAACTCTATTAAGTATGTAAATAGTAGTATGAATAGTTTCTTTCCAGTAGACTTCAGGTAGATTTTCCTCTTTCATATATATCCTTCCAGCTTCTTGAATAGTTTTTCTTATCTCTCAACAACTCCATTCTGCTAAAAATTTCTAGGGGTAGACAAATGCCTCTTTATTCCATGAACTTCACAAAACATGTTAAAATCATTGGAGGTGAATTCACCACCTTTGTTAGACCTCAAAATTTTTATTTTGAAATCCATTTCATTCTCAACCATAGCTTTAAATGCCTTGAATTTATCTAATGCATCAGATTTTTCTCTAAGAAAAGTAACCCATGTCATTCTAGGGTAATCATCAATCAAAAGCATAAAGTACTATTACCTTGTAGACTTCTCACCCTTTTAGGACCACAAATATTTGTATGCACTAATTTTAGTAGTTCGATATCGGATTGTTCCTTTCCTTTAAGGCTACTCATTTGTTTTCCAAATTGACAACTCTCACAAGCAACATTCATAGGTTTTATGATTCTAGGTAAATCTCTCACTGGATGAGATACAATAATTCTTGCCAAGTTATCAAAGTTCATGTGACACATCCTTCAATTCCATAACCAACTATGATTAATATGATACATAAAGCAATGACCATTAGCACCCTTTAGCTGATGGATGTTTCCATTTGTTCCCTTACCTACAACAATCATAGTTCCAGACCCTTTCTAGATCTCACATGCTTCATCCTTAAACACAAGATTATACCCTTTTTTACACATTTGTCTGACACTCAAAATATTATGTCTTAATCCCTTAACATGGTAAAAATTGTCAGTATTATGATTTCCATCAAAATTTATTGAACCTATTCCACAATTCTTAGTTCTTGAATCATCTCCACATTTAACTAATCCTCCATCATAATTTTCAAGTTTAATAAACTTACTTTTATCTCCGATCATTTAATTAGAGCAGCCATTGTCAACAACCCAGTAATTCTTATCCTCTTTGACATGAAAAGCAAACACCAAAGTACCTTCAACCTTATCCTTTATCTCCAAAATAATTTCCTTCACGCAACTTTCAGTGTTAGTAGAACCAAATTCTTCTTTTATAGCCAAAAACAAACATTCATTATCATAAAAGTCTCCATAATCAGATTCATCATCACACATACCAGCATCTTCTTTCACATAGTAAGATTTCTTAATCATATTTCCTTTATTTTCCTTGTTCTTATTGTTTAGAGCTCTTTTTGGACATCTAGAAGCATAATGACCTATCTCACCACAACTTAAACATTTGAAAAGTAATTTACCTTTGTACTTACCGATACCCCCTTTGATCTTCCTCACAAACTTAGCTTCCAAATCATCAAAATCTTCTTCACCTGAATGTTCAACCTTCTCTGATTTACCAACCTTGAAAGAATTCTCTACTTTTGTACCTTTCTTCAGTTTTCTCATTTCAAATGCAGTTAGAGTACCAATCAACTGATCTCTAGAATAATTATCAAAATCAATAGTTTCCTCAATAACATATACCTTTTCACTGTAATAATTTGGAAGAGATCTGGTAACTTTCTTCACTACTTTATATTCTTTAACTGTTGCACCAAGACCTCTCATATTACTTACCAACTCATACTCTCTCTGTATGTAGCCTTTAATTGTTTCATCTTCAGACATATGCATCATTTCAAGTTCTCCTTCAAGTTTTGCAACTTTGCTTGTTTGACCTTCAGATCTCCTTCATAAATGCTTTCTAACTTATCCCAAACTTCTTTAGCAGTCTTCAAACTCATAACTTTAACTAATTCAGTATTTGAAAGACTATTCACAATGATAAATCTTGCCTTAGCATTGATCTCATGCGCCTTGATTTATGCACTTGTACTTGGACCATTCATAGGTGGAGTGTACGTATTCTGATAAGCCTTCTCAATCTCATATTCCTGAGTAGATAGATATCCTTCCATCTTTGTCTTCTAGAATGCATAATTTGAACCATCAAATATAGGATATTCCAAAGCAATTTATTTTCCATTTCGGATCTACTTTAAGTGGTTAAGCTCTTCTTCAAGGAACCTTGCTCTGATACCAATTGTTGAAATGAACAAGACAACTGAAAGGGGGGTAAATCAGTTGTAGCGAATTAATCCTTCAAAATCCTCAACAATAATCAAATCCAGAAGCATTCATTAAACCCTTATTCTATTAGTATGATTAAACATGAAATGTAGATAACAAAAACTAAAATCACAACATCATACACAAGAGAACACCAGATTTACATGGAAAACCCAATGAGGGAAAAACCACGATGAGGATTAGCTCACAATATAAGTAATAGGAAAACCATTATAAAGGGGCTCATTTCCAAAATAGGACACACTATCCAAAAGGCTCACAACCAAGGCTCACTTCCATAGAAAGAATACAAGAATATAGAAGAAGAATGTTACACAAAGAACACTCTCAATGCAATGAGGAATCCACCACAATTGCTCGCAAAATTTCACTATCTCACATGAAAGATTTTGGATGCCTTCAACTCACTACCTTTAGGAACCCTAACATGAAATTTACACTGCTCTACTGAAATTCACATCACTCGCATCAATCTCGCATCTATCTTGCTTTTTATTCTTTCATTCTTTTCTCTTGCATCAACACCATACATATTTATATCAATCTCTACCTCAAAAATTCTCCAATGTCAGCCGCTAGCCGTTATACATACAAATTCAAAATAGGTTGATACCTAAAAATTCTCGTGGTGGATAGGAACAAAAGGTGACCTACATAAATCCTAAATTAGGACCCAAATAGATCCTAACACACTTCAACATGCTTCTACAAGCCTCACATGTAGTGTTAAACACAAGGTCAGCCAACACCTATGTAAAACACCATAATCATTAAGTACATGCTTCCTTAAATCAAGCCAAAAGTTCTAGACAACATAATTCACTTGAACTCAATCTAGAATAATCCATGAACTACTTAAGATTCATCAAACACTTTATCCAAGCTTGCATCATACAAACCATTCGACATAGAACAACTGATAACCCTTATTTGCATACTGATAAATGAAACTCACTCTGTACTGCACCAAATCAAGTGAAAAATTGAATTCAGAAAGATAAAGGCATTATAAGAAACTTCCCAAATCTGCACAACCTAAATCCAAACAACAGAGAAATTTAGAGCAAATAAATTTCTCCCAGGCCACGAAAAACATCACTGAACAATTGGTTCATACACTAGTGAAAATATCTCTCACTATACAATGATCTAGAAACCCAAATTTTGAATATAGCAACCTTTGACAACCTTGAATAAGCTGTAAGATCCACACATGCATAAAACAACACAAAAAGAACAAGAACCACAATAATGGAGCACGCTATCAACACTTGCACAACACAGTTTACTTTGTTTATCAAGTTTTCTTAAAAGCACTTGGAAACCAAGTACTAGAGACATCATCTTAGCTCAATACTTCATTCCAACTCACCTTTAGACTCTGCAAAAGATAGCTCCATGTACTCACAACACTTCCTCGAGGTCTCAACTACACATACACAACCTGTTTTTCTCTTTTTCATAATTTCCTCAATATCCTCAACATCTTCATCCCATAGTTGACATCAATGAAAACACTAGTCAGTAGACTTCTTGTTGACATCAATAACAACACCTTCATACTTGCAATAGAAGATATGGCTGCATAAAACTTACCACTTTATTTTGTAGGTTAGATCATGCATGAATACCCATGGCACCTACCCATGGACAATTTGCTAAATCCACTTGCCTGTATAAAAGAAAAGCATGTTGAAGGAATTGATTTCCCTTAACCCATAGTTGTTTCTACCATACATATACAATAAATGTAACCTTCTCTAGTTAAGCAGAACTTTCAGATTGTCATTGAACAAGTGAAGACATGCCCCACTATTGACCTTGTCATTGTATGGCAACCACAAAACATAGGCCAATAAACTATCATATAGGGTAAAAGTACAAACTTGTTTCACACTTTATAAAGGAATTGGCCAACAAAAACAAATTTTTTTGACTTTGACCACATAAAAGTGGTCTTTATGTTTTGAATTTCAAAATGATGCAAACTAATGAAATGTAGAACTCTTGATGAAGTTTATTCCTGTAATTTTTCAATTTTTTTAAAAATCATCATAATATTTCTTTTATAAATTTAAGAATAGATTTTGAATTTATGAAATCTCGAGAAAAAGTGATGTTGAGTTGACGTCAAGAAAAAAATAGAAAATAATTTTATTTTCTCATTTTTTTCCCAAATAGATAACTTCAATATCTAGTGCATAGAAAAAAAATTAAAATTTTTGATGCATATTTTCCTCGTAATAACGTTTAAAATTCAAACATACCAAAATTTGATAGTTTTCTTTTGACGTCAACTATTTTCTAATTTTTTGTTATCATTTTCAAAAAATAAATTATATCCTTTTGAAGAGGATTCTCTCCTCTAGTGCACCATATATTTTTCAAATTTTTTTAATATTTTTAGTATTTTTTTAATTTCTAATCAGCCTCATTTTTATTTTAACAACCTACTTGCATTACTTAAAATAAAAAACATATTAAAACTAATTAAAATATTAAATTTTTTATATATATTTGGATTCTTGATTTTGAGCTCTACAAAAGGATATTTTTAGTTTTTTGAAAAAAATTATCTTGATTGAAGAAATATCATGTTCAAGTGGAAACTTTTAGAAATTTTTGAAAAAAGATGAGTTGGCTACCAACAAAGATGCCACATAGATAGTTTCAGGTGAAAGGGTTTCAAACAAAACCCTTTCAACTGAAACTCTTTTAGTCAAAAAATTACATGCAAATAGTGTTGGATTTTAAATCGACAAAGAGAAACATTATTTTAATGTTTTGGGTGAAAATATTTCGCTTGAAACTTTATGTGCCACATATAGGCCATGTAGTTTTAGGAAAAACTATTTTGACTAAAACTATTTAGGTCAAAACTATTTTTCTCATCACTATTTAGTTGGTCCAAAGTGTGGTACAAGTTTGTGCTTCTACCCATGTATTGTATCCTTCATTTTTACAACTAGGAGCATCAAATGAAAAATTAGGTCAACACCATAAGAAACCATGATATTTTCATACCTTTTGACCTTCATGGGTAAATTAAGGGAAAAGGAGAATACATACAATTCACACAGGAAAGAAAAACATGTCTCCTCATTATGTTGACCTGCAAAAGGAAAATCATCTTCTAGCATATCAAACTAAAAAAATTGAAGCTCAAGCATAAAAGGATGTTGAGTAGTAGGTTGATCATCAACTTGGGGAATGTGTTTCTTCTCAACACCATCAGATGATGCATTTTGGGCCCAAGTGAAATTATGCTCAAACTAAAACACTTTTTTCTTCTACACTATCAAAGGTTACATCTCCACCACAAAGGAAAGCCTCATATTCAATTTTACTTCTAAGACAACATGGGACCATCATACCTTGGAATCACTTATGTTGGTGTAAATCTCATCAACATTTTACTGTCATTATAACCATAAGATACTTTGGGTGAAGAACTAAATTCTTCAAATTGTCTTGTTGTTTTAGTATTCTCTTGGCATTTTGTTGCAAAAAAGAGGCTACAATGAAAACCATCAATATTTGTTTTCCTACAAGTTAGAAATTTCATTCATCCGAGTACACACAAATTTAGTATCTCCATGCTCAACCAATGAGATTAAAAAACATCCTCGATGCAATCCACCTCATCAGGATAAACTAACTCAAAACTTATATCCAAATAAATTCTCAATTCAAAATCCCCATGGCTTAGAGTAATTGAATCACACTAACCCCCACAATCCTTTTTGCTTACTTACAACAAGGAGTGTGCAAGACTCGATATCATTTAGATCAATAAAATAAGGAAGGATATCAGATAAAATGAAAATTGTTGTGCCTCAATTTCCTTTCTTGCATTCATGTTGTTGCAATAAACAACATAGTCATAATCCTCATTTTCAAGTTCGATATCATCATTAATTTATTAATTATAATCACCCACAAGTGGTTGATCCAACTGAAGGTAAGTGCAGACACTGTCACTTTCATCTGTATTGTTGTTACATATTACACTAATATCTTCCTCTTTATCCATACATTACACATCCAATGGTTGGGGTAGAAATAATTATGCCTCATCATTCAAATATGCTTCTTTTGGAACTTCATGTTCAAGAACTACTTGCAATTCATTCTTCTTTACTACCCACTATTGCGATTGATCCTTCTTTTTCTCTATCACTTTCACACAATTTCTTCTGTACAAAAAAACTATCATTACCAACAAATTATTTTTCTTGAGGGAAATGATCTTGCAATCACATCCCTTCTCAAACCATCAGTGAAATCAAGACTGATATGCATGTTGCATGTTCATAAAACTAAATTCTTCCTATATTGAATCAAAACCTAGAGAAGCATTATAGGATCCAAGAAACATGTCAATATAGGTAGGTGTGTTAGGTTTGTAATCTTTTGAGATATTATAAAGAGAAACAATAAACTTGTGACTGAACATCATACTAAAATCTCCCTCTTTGCATATAATGTTTCTTAATTCTTCAACAGGAACAACAAGGTCTAGGTGCAAAGAAAATTTACCTTCAAATGCAGTCACAAGTTGATTCCATGAGGAAAAATAATGCTTATGGAAACCAACATACCAACAAACTTCTTTTCCATCCAATGACCTAACAAAAAATTGCATCTGCATGCCCTCATCTTTAAAATGAAAAATTTCCATAAATTTTAAAAATGCACTAACATGTGTGTCCCCTTTACCAATATCATACCCATAAAATCTAAGCATATGGTTGTAGACCTTAGTTGTCATAAATTTCATTTCATAATCAATCCAAGATAGAATTAGTTATTTGAAAAGGGTGTCAAAGGGAATGATAAGTAACCTAATCATTTGTAGCAATAGGAAGTACATTGGACAACGATGGAGGCCTCAATTCCCTCTTCACATGGTATCTTATATTGTAGGGTTGGGGTTGTGTCCTTTGTGGTATTTTGTGTTGTGATCAGGTGACTCATATTATTCTTCATCAACACTGTGTACATATTTATGATTCAAATCAGTTGCATCATAGTTAATATATTTATCTTCTCCATCCATGGAGCTATATCATGATGCACTATACTAATTTTCCTCATCTTAATAACACTGGGAACAATCCTCATCATAAAGAAGATTCTACTTATTGAAAGGACATTTGTATTATTGAGGGTGGTAAGTTAAGCCTCCAACAACCTAATTTTTAACTAAGAACATGCAATATATTTGCATGCTAATGCGTATTTATTAACATGTATGGAAAATCAGATACACTTGTGATTTAATTAAACAATCAAAACAAGATTATTTAATAAATACAACAATGATTTGATTGATACATGTAATGGATATGTGATATATGTGATCTAATTAAACAACCTAACCAAATTGTTTAATTAAAAAACACATTTTTACCCAATGCACACATGTTGAATTAAATGTAACTATGATCTAATTGAACAATTAAATGTTATAATGACCTAATTAACATGGTACATAAACTATTGAATTGTATGCTAACAAGTAATTACCAATATTATGAAAATTACTCTAAAGTTCAAGAAACACAAATGTTTGTCAAGAATGAAGTAGTGAAACATAAAATAGAAATACTTATCTATCTAACCTTCATGCTCTAAATACTAGCATACCATTCAAAAAAAATGAAATGAATATAAGCATAAAATCTATGCAAACACATTGGATTAATAGGTTCTTTGAGAGATGTATTGTATATTGTAGAGAGCTTATATGCACCTGATCCATAGACCTTGGTGATGATATAGGGTCCTAACCAATTTAGGCTAAACTTTCCTTTTACCTTGGTGCAACATTCACATTGAATTTATTTTCATAAAGCACCAAGTCACCAACCTTGAATGAATGATGAATAACACCTTCATTGTATCTGCATTGAATACTTTTGTAATAAGCTTGCAAATATTTAAGAATGTGTATGGGCTATTTTTCAAGCATCTTGAGTTGTTAAATTCATTCTCTCTATAAGGAATTTTATCATCTAGGATGTCATTGAGAGAAATATGCAATGAAGGAATTTCTAACTCCAAAGGAATGACTGCATCAACACCATACACAAGGTTGTATGAAGTGGTCCCTGTAGTTGTATGAATGATTGTTCAGTAAGACCATAATATGTAAGAGGTTTGAGTATTCCAATCTTTACCAAGTTTGTTAATAATTTTTCTTAATATTTTTTCAAAAAAAAATTTAGAAGCTTCTGCTTGACCATTTGATTGGGGATGATATGGCGTAGAGAAGCGACATTGTGCAAAAAAAAATTGAGGAACTTCTTCACTTCTTTGTTCTTAAATGACGTGCCATTATCTAAAACTAAAATGGAAGGAAGACCAAATTGGGCTACAATATTATGAAGTATAAAGTAAAAAATGACTTTAGTTGTCATGGATTGAAGTGGTTCACTACTTTGACCCATTTTGCGAAGTAATTTGTGGCTATGATAATAAAGATATATCCTTGAGAAGAAGAAGGATAAATTTTAGCTATAATATTTAGGCCCCAAAAAAAAAATGGCCAAGGAGAAACATGAGCATGAAGTCCTTGGGAGAAGCATGAATCAAATTGTTGTTCACATTTAGGGCACTTTTTGACAAAGGCAAAAGAATCTT
Source organism: Sequoia sempervirens (assembly GCA_007258455.2). Classification (NCBI taxonomy): domain Eukaryota; kingdom Viridiplantae; phylum Streptophyta; class Pinopsida; order Cupressales; family Cupressaceae; genus Sequoia; species Sequoia sempervirens. The sequence goes on along the minus strand of VDFB02281492.1, from coordinate 1,015,688,920 downwards.
TCTCCATATTTTTCCAATAATAACCAATGCTAAGTAATTTATGAACCATAGATTGACCACCAAAATGACCTCCACAAGAACCTAATGGGATTCCTCAAGGGCAATGGGGATCTCTGATTTATTAAGAAAACAAAGAATAAGACCATCATATGCCCTTCAATATAATATATTAGATAAAATGATCCATCATGCTACAAGAGTTTGAATGTGATCTCGAGTGATTTTAGTAAAGGTTGGTTGGGGAAGTACCATCATGCAAATATTGAAATATGTGAGCATACCCTTCATCTAAATTTACATTAAGACAAAAAACCACATCATCCTTAGTATTTTCTAAAATTATTAAAGAGATTATGAATAGTAAACTTGAAATCAATAGATGAATCAAGGGATATAAGTGAAGCAGCACTTGCCATTGTATCTGCATGTTGATTATCTTTCAGTGGGATATTGTTAATGGTGTACAAAGTATAAAATTTTAATGTTGATAATGCCAAATCATGGTATTGGGATAGTTTATCTTGTTTTTATTGATAGGATCCATCTATTTGTTTCATGATTAATTGAGAATCTCTAAATATATGAAGATGTTGAACATTAAGGGATAACATTGCACACAAATAAAAAATAAGAGCTTCATATTCCACAATGTTATTAGTGCATAGGAAGTTTAGATGGTAAGATAGGGGAACTGGATTACCTGAAGGAGGTAGTAATATAAAATTGACACTGGAGCTATTTTGACACTTAAAACAATCAAAATATAAATTCCATGCCTTATCAAATTCTAGTAAGAGGACATGATCATTGGGAAATAACTCTTGTTTTGGTAAAGAAAATAGTGAAGGAGCCTCAACTAAGTGGTTGGTCAACCCTTGACCTTAATCGCCTTTTGGGAGATGAAATTAAGGTCAAATTATGTTAACAACATTAGCCATTTAGCAAGATGTCTAGATAAATCAGTTTTGGAAAAAAAGATGTTTTAATGGATCAAATTTTACAATAGCATTCAAATTGCAACATTTAAAAGATAGTGTCTTAATTTATTCTTTAAAAACACAAGAGCTAAAAATTATTTCTCTGTTAGAATATATCAAATCTCATAATGAATTAAAGTACAACTAAAAATGTATACAAGACATTCTTTACCATCCTCATTATGTTGTGTTAATAACGCAACAAGAGCATTAGATGAAGCAAAAGTGTAAAGAAGAAAAGGACCTCCTAAAGCAGCTAGCTATAAAAAAAGAGGATAATTAGCCAAATATTATTTTAAATTTTCAAAATCTTTTTGTCAATCCTCATTCCATTAAATATGAGAATCTTTCTTAAGTAGTTAGGTGAAGGGGAGAGTTTGATCTGCTAGTGATGAAACAAACCAAGGAATAGCTTGAATCTTCCCTTGTAAGCTACGAAGTTGAGAAATATTTTAGTTTGCATGTTAACTATAGCATCAATTTTTTTTATCTGCAGCTCAATACCTCGATGTGACACAATAACTCTTAATATTTTATCATTATACACATGGAAGAAAATTTTCAAGGATTCAAACACATGTTATATTTACAAATTCACTCAAAGATTTGATAGAGGATTTTGACTTGATCTTGGAGTGAAATAGATTTAGCCAAGATGTCATCAAAATATTCCTCTAAGATATTGTGAATGAAAAAATGAAATATTAATGTCATAGTTCATTGATATGTTACTCCAAAAATTTTAAATCCAAATGACATATCCAACCAACAAAATGTTCCCCAAGGTTTTAAATCCAAAGGACATATCCACCCAACAAAATGTTCTGTAAGGTGTAATAAAATTCATTTTAAATTGATCTTGAGGATTGATAAAGATTTGATTATATCCAAAAAAACCATCCATAAGGATAGTAAAGCATGTCCAATGGTAGAATCAACAACCATATCTATGTTAAAGGAAGAGGGAAATCATCTTTCAAAGAGGCTTTATTAAGATCATGAAAGTCAATACACATGCAAATATGATTATTAGGCTTAGCAACAACCACAATGTTTGATATCCAAGGTGAATCGTCAATAGGGTGGATGAAGCTAGCTTGTAAAATCTTCTCAATCTTAGCCTTAACAAACAAAGCCACCTTGGGATTCATCTTATGAATCTTTTGTATTACTAGTTTAGCATCATCATGCAACAAAATGTTATGTGTAACTACTTTAGGATCTATGCCAAGCATATTAGAATAAGACCAACCAAATAATTCAAGAAAATCATGTAAAAGTGTAGAATATTCTTATCGTTCATTAGAGTCAAGACACTTTTCAATTAGAATAACCTTATCAATATTAGATGGATCCATTGAGACATCAATAGTATCTCCTACAAGTAGTGTATTGTGTTCCAAGACATCAGGTGGATGAGGGAATTTTTGTGGTATTTCTTGAGAATTCAATATATCATATGACATACAAGTGTCTTTCCCAAAGTATGATTCAATATTTAGAAAATAAGAAAATCCACAATCATGATGATATTTAGGTAAGTTTTCATAAACTCCCAAAAATTCCACCAAATATTTCATCAGTTGGAAAGATATCCAATGATAGTTTTTCATTTGTAGAATTTTTCTCTATCATTTCAAGATAAACTAGATTAAGTGATACCTTAGGAGAGCCTTGAGATATTGTGTTCACATTAAGAGAGGGTTTACATGAGGCTTTGGTGGGTTTTAAAGGGTGATAACCAATACCTATCGTTGAAACTTATGTGTTGAGCTCTAGAGGGACCTTGATACCTTGTTCCTTTATACCACAACCATTGCCTTTATACCAAAATTGAGAAAAAGATTTAAATCCTCTTCCATAAATAGATTCCATTTCCTTTCATGAAGGTGGTTTTTCATAATTGTTATCATCAAAAGTATATGTATAACTAACATAATTTTTAGAATTAGGAGTGGTTGTAGTGGTGAAATTAGATGTTTGAGGATAGGTTATTTCCATTATTTTTCTACCTTGTGTTGGAGCTCGGTTGTTCAAAATTTTTGATAACTAAAATTAGATGTTTGAGGATAGGTTATAATAGGTTATTGTGTGGATTCCATTGAGACATATTTTAGTTCTTCAAACTTTGATGATGAGATTTTATAATCCCTAATAAAGGTAGGTGCAAAATCTAATGAACCACAATCATCGCCAAAGAGTTTAGTCATTGGTGAATTACAATCATCAATAACATTATAATTTGAATAAAATGGTTCCAATTTTGAAGATGAAATGAAAGTGTTAAAGGGTTTATGGCTAGGATCTTTATATATTATTTTAGTTTGTAAGAAAATTTCATATTTGGGATATTCTTTTACTATATACACCTTGTTGTTGTGTGTATATTTCATTATGCAATGAAGAATAGAAGGAACTCCTCCCATGGTGTGAATCCATGGTCTACTAAGAATAATATCATATGAAAGAGAATTCGACATGACATGTATAAGGGTAGGTAAAACCATGAGCTTTACCTTAATAGTTAGTTTGATTGTTCTTATTGGTTTCCTAACAACATTATTGAAGCCACACATAGAAAGAGAATTGGGTTTAATGAGAGATGTATCCACGCTGGAACTTTATTTAAAATTTTGATGCTAAAAACATTAAGATCCGATCCATTGTTAATGAGAATACATCTAACCCCATGTTGATTAATTATGAGAACAATCATAAGGGAATCATATTGGTTTTGAAGCTTAGGAGGAGGTAATTCACTTTTATGGAATATGATATCTAAGTTTGTTGAATTCATACAACCTAGCAAGGTTTCTATATCATTCAATTTTACAAAAGGTGGTACAAAAATATTCTACTAAGCCTCTTGGAGCATACCATGGTAGGTAGGTGAATTTTGAAATAAGTCCCAAAGCAAGATCTTAGCTGGAGTAACACAAAGTTGCTCAAAAATATCATACTCCTTACCACTATGTTGAGGTAGACAAGGTGCAGGAGGGAGAATAGGTTTGTGAGAATGGGATTGATGAAGGAATGATCGGTGTAACTTATTTTACTTGTTTATTAATTAGAGTATTGTATGTATGAGAAACTGCATGATAATGTGGTTGTTGTGATGAATTTTGTTGTATATGATTGTGTTTAGTAAGCTATCTCACAAATTTAAGGTATGACCAAGATATTTTTGTTGATTTAAAGGAGGTTGAATAATGAGAATGGGTTGATTTTGTGGTTGAGGTTTATGAGAAGGAAGATAAATGATTAATTGTGGTATTATTTAATCTATTCTAGTTATTAATCTTTGGTATATTAAAGTTTTAGAAGTATTAGAGGATGATTTAGGTGAGATGAAGTCATCAAGGGATTCATCTAACATATCAAAATTATTACTACTAAAAGGCTCATCAAATGCATGAAAGTCTTGTAGAAAGAGAACAGACATGATTGGATAACCTTACTTCCTCCAAGAGATTACATATATAACCAATATTTTATTTTCAAACTAAAGATAAAATACCAATTAAAATGTGTGATTTCTTATGTTTTGGTTCCTTAATGGAAATTGATCCAATACAACATATTAGGTTTGTTACATGACAATTTTATAGAAACAGTCTAGATTTGAGCAAAGGCTACATAGGTCACACTACCATAGAAAACTGAGCAGAAATGAGCAAGCTAGGGGTGTGGCTCACTGCCCTTGATGAAAAATACAAGTTTTTTTATTTTTGAATGTTTAAACATGCATCACAATAAACATAGATTTGGGACTAACAATCCAAGTCTAATACTGCACATAACTAAGAAATTTGTAATATTCCCAATTTTTTTAATAAAATGCCACCTAATGCAGTGAATTAGGGTTTCCAATTACTCAAAAAATCTATTATGTTCAAATTAATTCATGCAATAACTTAGAAAAGGACCAAATTTGACAATATATTTGATGTATTACTAAAATTTAAATGAGATAATATTTTATTTTTTTGCAAAAGAAATAAATAAAACTTATTTTTCAATGTAAACACACTTTTTTGCAAATGTAAAGATATTTGATTCTGAAACATTGAATGACTATTCAAATCTAAGGATATTTAACTAAAATTAGAATATTTTACAAGTTTAGGATATATCAGGTTCACCAAAATGTGATGTAAAAAGAGAAATCCTGGATCTAACCAGTAGATTAACTTAGATCAATCTTTCTTTGCACCAACATTAGAACTCAAAGCACAAGGGCTTCAAGATTGGTTGACATCCTTGAAGGAGAGTCGATCTCTCTTGGATTTAGCTATTTTGTTTCTAAGAAATTTGATAGAATTTAATGTAAATTTATTGATTTAATTTACTATGAAAACCTAATATGAAGATACAAATTATTTGCACAGACGAAACTAAAAATTGACAAAAAGAAAACAAATATGAGAAGGGTAGATTCTTGTGCACATGCCATAGAAATTTGAGCATGAACTAAGAGGTCAAGGGTGAGAGTGCCCTTGAATGAGAAATGTGATTTTTGCTTTGAAAATATTTGGTTTGTAGCACATAGGTTTCTACTACCTATTATCACGATGGATTGCACCCGTGTGAGAAAGCAACAATGCCTTGCAATCCTGCGTAACATGGGGAATACTTCCAAGTTGTGGGTACCCTTTGTTGAAAGTAGACCTCTAGATTATAGGTCAACTTCCTTTATGATTTTCTAATGATTGATTGTAATTTTGATGGAAAAGGGAAGAAAGGCTTGAATTGAATGCATAAACTAAAATTTAAACTGTGACGATGCACCTAAATGATGAAAAAGCATGCAATTAGATTTACAACTATATCTCCTACAATTTGTTTTCACAACTCAAACTGAACAACTTAATCACATAAGTGTTTCACAAAAGGGTCTACAAATCAATCCTTTATGAAGGAAAATAATATTTCCACAACCTAAAGGGAAAGACAAAACTGTAGCACAATCTATAGCCTATGATTAAATCTGCTTCTATGTACATGCATCCATTAATAAGATCTAAACTTAAAGGTTTCTGATTTAAAACTCATTAAATTCACATCCAAATCATTATCAAAAGCAAAACACCCGAATCTGAGAAGGTAAACACTTGATTTCAATAAGAAACAATGAAGGAATCTCTACTAGAAACAATCCTCAAGTAACTTGTAAAAGTTGTTGCATAATGATAACTATGTAAAAATGTGAGTTACAAGATCTCTCTTTGTAGAATGCAAAGGGAAAAATAATCAAGAACTGAAAACTAAGTCTTTTCTCCATATATACAAAGTATGATAACTCCAATGCACTAAGAGGTGGAAGAAACAGTCAACTGAAAGTGTAAAATATCTCAAAAGTATATTGTCACAAGCAAAGAAGAAAAGCCTCGAAAAGAGGGCCCACCATTGAAGTGTATTGAACAAAAATAGTGTCAAACTCTTCCTACATGATAGTTGACCCCAAAAGGCTCCTTAAACTAAAGATGCAACTGTAAAACTCCTATAGAACTTCACTCTTGATTTTTCATATGATTTGATCTTCAATTCACCTCTTTTCCATTTCTGCATGATTAGTTAACTTGAAGAGACTCAAGTCTATCTCCACCTTCGTGACATCATAATTTGATCTTTAGATGATTAGTTAACTTCACTTGTATTTTCTGCATGATCGTAGAAAAAAGAGAACTATTTGGTTAAATATTAAAGATAATCAATTGATTATCTTAATATTTAATATGTAGTAGTCCTCCTTTTATACATTACATATTAAATATTAAGGTAACTATTACCTTTAATATTTAATTTCATTTTTTATTTTTGTCATAATCATGCAAAACATGAAATAATTCTCCGCCTAGAATATGCAAAGTTATTTGATGAGCTTCGCACCCCATCTTCAAAGTCACGGGCCAAAGGGAGAATGGTAGGATTTTTTGACTTAATAAATCAAGACCACAACATATCATCCATTTGAAATGATTTTGATTTAAAACATAAATCAAAATATATCATTGAGTTAGGGATTTTTAGTAAAGCTATCGAACCCTAATATTTTCTCATTATTCACTTGTTCACTTCTGGACTCTGGTGCGCTGACGTGCTGCTAGGTAGAGTTTGAATAGCTCAAACCTGTCATCACCATTCTTGTTGTTTGGAGGAAAATTTTGAATCATTTCACAAGGAAAAATGCAAAGGTAAGATGCTTTGTCTCAATCTTAACTGTAGGCATCCATTTTTGTGGTATATTGGCCCTCCAGGCTGTGGCTATGATTGGTTTTCTGATGCATTTTTCTATGTTCATACTCTCAGTGATATTTCCTCATCTCCTTGGATGCCATTGAGAGCCTTCAAAAGCTTTTGCATTGTGGGAGAATGTATTTTCTATAAGCAAACCTACACATTTTGAGGGCATTCATCTTATGAGAAATCAATAGGGAACCTAAGGTAAGGCCTCAATTCATTGATTCTTTCATTATTTTGAGGGTTTCAACCCTTAACTTGCACAAGCCGCAGGATTTGATTCTTAGAAATTTTGAGTTTAAAACCCATATTATAGTGTACAGGTTGTGGCCTTACTGTTGCAAAAATATGGGTTATGAGGATTTTGTGCTCTTCTAATATACTCTAAGAAACAAAATCTAAGTATTCTCCTCTATTCTCCACTTTTGTAGACATTTATAGGTTTGTAAAGTCTTCATTGTCCTCTCCTTGCATTTTTTTCTACAAACCCCTTATTGAAATCACAACAATCTTGGAGGTAAACTTGATTGTAGTGTGGCAATCTGCATATCATGTTGGACCTATTTGTTGATTCAAAGGCAATGCAACACAAGATAGATGCAATTGATAACTTCTTATTATGGTTCCTATTGACCATGACTATCCATGCATGCCTAAAGACTTTATGGTACCTTCACTACCTTCATTGCCTTGATAGAAAGAAAAAGATTCTTCATTATAGAATATGTATTTTTCTATTGGTGCTTGTACACACCTTTATCCTCCAAATTCTTAATACTTTGGGCTTTCTTTGATCTATAGTTACATCCCTTGATTTTTCCAATGCTTTTTGCAATTTTTTGTTTTGTCATAGCAATTGTGGTTGAGTTGTATCAGGCATTCTTTCAATACGAGGGTGACTTCCCATATATACTTTTCCCTCTACTTGGTTGTTGTCCTCCCCATTTTGTTGATCATTATCAAAGGCTTTCTTCAATGGTACAAGATGTCCATTATTTGGTCACTTCTTATCACTATGGTTGTCATGCATTAGATCTTCAAATACTAAAATAGATGTTGTAGACATCTAATTTGACCACTTCCATATGATCAAAGACGTCTCCTTATTCATCCAGTTGCTTATCCCCTCTGTTAATATTAATTAAATCATTTGTTTAATTAATACCTTGCATCTTACATAGGGTTCATAAAGTATTTAATTTAATAAATACTTTACCCCTCTTTCTCCTCTAAATTAAATAAATACACCATTTTATTTAATTTAGTCATATTACCTTTTTGGAATTTAAATTCATTTTTTAATTCCTCTTTTTCTCTCTCATTGTCACATCCTCCAACTTTTGCAAGTTGGTCTCTAATCCATCTTAACTCCTTCATCTTCTTCTAATTAACTATGGTTAGCATATGCACACCCCTAATCATCATTAGGGTCACATCCTCCATAATCTCCCACTTGCTTCTAATAAGTCATTAGTCCATCTAATTAAGTACTTGCACAACCTTAAACATATGGTCAAACCAAAACCAACCTAACTAGCCTAATCAACCTCTCAAGGAATTTTTAATTCCTTTTATCCTTCCAAGGAATATTAGATTCCTTTTACCACTCCCCATGTGAATTTTTAATTCACATTTTAAATCCCCACTCAACATTTTCACAATTTCAAAGTCACATGTCTCTTACATGTCCCCCACTCAACAATCTTTAATTCACATTTAATCCCCCAATGCACCACTGGGAATTTAAAATTCCTTCTCTCATCCCCATGAGAATGTTTGAGGAATTTTTAATTCCCCACATGTCCTCTCACCCACATGGGGATAAGGAGGAATCCCAAGGTCATGTCTTATCCTTCCACCTCATGTCCCACCTCACCTTTTAGGGCTATATCACATGACACATGTCAAGATGTGAGGGCTTGGGAGTTCTCAACTTACCTTAGCCCTACATCTTGACCATTGGTGGCACAATCTTGGCCATCCATTTCCCTAAGAGATTTCCAAAATCTCTATAAATACCCCCTCTTTTCTCTCATTTTAGAGAGATCATTTTGCTAGCCAAACTCTTGCAATTTTGTTTCTCAATCTACACTTAGCCATTTGCATCCATTTTGTCCAACTATCTTGCATCTCACACTTCACATCTTGCATCTACTTGCCATCAAGGAGCATACATCTCATCTACAATCGAAGGGCCAACCAAAGAACAACTCTACAAGGTAAAAGGTTCCATTTTTATGTTGTTGAGTTCATCATTTTCCCAATCTTGAAGTGTAGGGTGTTTTTAGTTGTTATTTGCACTCTCTTTAGTTTGTTGCTCTTCTTTCAACGACTGCATTGGCCCTATCACAGATGCAACTATTGAATTTTAAATTTTAAAGGTCTCAACATTCATTTCAACATTAAGTTGTAGTATTTCCCACCAATTAGTAGCCTCAAATAAGATAATTACTCTTATTAGCTTTGATCAAAACCTGGACAATTTAGAATAATCATGCAGCTCGTGCAACTTTTGGGGCTGTGTTGCCATATGAGGATTCCTACAAATATTTTCTCAATGAGGAACTCAAAAAACCAGGGTAGTTCTCAATCATCAACATTTTTGATGGACTTTGCTCCCTTTCATGTAGCTCTTAACAATTACAACTGTCTGTTTGGCCTTTTCTTAGCATAAGTGCACTCTTTATCATGACTACAATTGTTTTGGATCTACAATGAAATGGCATTATACTTAGTAGACACTACTGTCCTCCTGATGACAATGGGAACTATTATGTTTCAAATTTGTTGAGTATGCATCTGATTGTCTTTATGGCAACATGACCATTTCGCTGTTATTGTCATTGTATCTATGTCATTTTCAAATCTGTCCCCTTTACTCCTCACCTGTAAATAAGAGGATGAAGTATGTTGGGCTCAACCCTTGTGGGAGCCATATTTTATCCCACATGTTAAAATGTTGAACATGATGAACCAACAATGAAACATGTACCTATAGCTACACACTGAACAAACAAGTTAGATAAAACAATGGAACTCAATGTTCTTTTTTATGATGATTTCATCTTTCACTTGATGATCTAATTTTGATTCTTTTGCTTTAATCTGATATGGCTGAATTGGATTCATAGATCATAGGTTTAAGTTATTCAATTTCTGATAACATATGATGAGAATTTATGTCTCGAGCTCTAACAAATCTCTTTAACATCTTGCAGGTACACTTGAACCAAGGGAATGAAGGACTGAAGGACTGAAGATAGGAGGGAAGCTGAAGATAGAACTAAAGATAGAACATCAACACAACATTGAACAGGCAATGAAGGATATAATGTTTCATTATATGCTTTCCTATTCTTATCTTCAGTTGAATAGCTTAGCTCTTATGTTTTTATCCATGTAATTTGGTCATTCCCATAGCTTGTGTGGGACTTTTGAACACTCTTTTATCTTCAAAGCATGAAACAACAATGTTTATGGAATCTTGTATGTTCCTTCATTTCAAAATGAATAAAATACATTAGTACTATGCAATTTTGATGAATCTTCTATGTTGCAAATTTTGCATAATAAACTGAATCTTGTTTGAAATCCTTCGTTAGAAAATGAACTCTCAACATAAAATGAATGTACCTTTCACCTTAGATATAGAAAATAATTCGAACTCTACCAAAATGAGCTTAAGGTAGAAATTTTGGTAACAATTATACTAGGAAAAAACCACAAGAAAATATTTTTGTATTTTATTTCTCAGGAAATTCTCAATTACAACAATCTTCTGAAAAGTTCCAAAAATGGACTGACAAATTTTTTTTTGGTGTTGCCAAAAATACCTTCAACATGTAGGGGGGCTACAAAAACCCCCTAGGACCCCCCGTAACTACAACCTTCAATTGTATCGAAGGCCTTTGGCCGTGTCGGGCACATACCAACATTCTCCCACTTGAAGTCAAATTCCTTTCTTGCAAATAAATCCTCATACTGAAATAATAATTCCAATGTTTCCAATCATCAAGTAACATACAATCCTAGAGAATTTTTGTACCAAATTAACTTCTCTCTACTAATGGGCTTCGTCAAAATATCTACTAGGTTTACATCGGTGTGTATCTTAGCCAAAGATATGTGTCCTCCTACCAACACCTCATGTACAAAGTGATATTGAATATCAATATGCTTTGGTTTGGCATGATTTGTTGAGTTTCATGCTAAGTGTAAAGCACTTTGGTTGTCACAATGCAACACCATGTTCTCCTGCTTCACCTGCAATTCACTCAAAATTCTATGAAGTCAAATTGCCTCCTCTCTAGTCTGTGTTGCCACCATATATTCAGCTTCAACAGTAGACAATTCCAACACTATCTACAACTTTTATAGCCAGCTAATAGCACCTCCAACTAAGGAGAAAATGTAACCTATAGTGGAATTTATCTTATCTCTATCTCCACCAAAATCTACATCCACATACCCATTAACTTGAAGACTACTCCCACTATAATAGATAACAACATGAGAAGTGCCTCTCAAATACTTGAGAATCCACTTCACAGTCATCCAATGCTCAGGACCTGGATTTTCCATGCAACGACTGATTACTCCCACTCCTTGTGCAATGTTTGGTCTGTTGCACACCATGGAAAACATAAGACTACCAATTGTTGATGAGTACAATACATGAGACATGATCTATGTCTTCTTCACTTCTATGCTAGGGCATTATTTTGAAGACAATTTAATATGAATAGGAAATGGAGTACTAACTAGTTCTGCATTCTACATATTGAAGTGCTACATAACCTTCTCCACTTAAGTTTTTTGTGACAACCATATTCTATTATTTCTATCTCTATGTATCCCCATACCAATAATCTTATTTTCTCTACCTAAGTCCTTCATCTCAAACTACCTAGCAAGATGAGCTTTCAAATGGATGATTTTATTCATGTTGGGACTTGTTACCAACATATCATCAACATATAGAAGAAAAATAATAAAAATTTCATCATCATACCTATTAAAATAGGCACAACAATCAGCATCACATCTACTAAAACCCAAACTCATCATGAAGGAATCAAATCACTTGTACCAACACCTTGGCACCTATTTTAAACCATACAACAATTTTCTCAGCCTACAAACAAGATTCTCCTTTTCTCTTTCCTCAAAACATTATGGTTGCTACATATAAATCTCCTCTAAATGATCACCATGAAAGAAGGTCGTTTTTTACATCTAAGTGTTCTAAATCCAAATCAACACTAGCAACAAGAGATAAAACAAATCTAATAATACTTAACCATACAATAGGTGAAAAAATTTCAACAAAATCAATACCAACGTTTTCACATCTGCCCCTTAGCCACCAACTAGGCTTAATACCTCTCCAAATTATCATTTATATCCCTTTTTAGTTTGAATACCCACTTGTTCCCAATAGATTTTCACCCCTTAGGAAATGGTACAAGCTGCCATGTCTTGTTTTTATAAAGAGCTTCCATCTCCTCTTCCATGGCAACTCTCCACTTGCTTGCACATTCAAATTCAAAAGGTTCCTGATATGAACTAGGTTCACCAACATCAGTTAGTAATGCATAAACAAAATTATAAGTAGGAGAGTACCTTTCAGGTGCTTTGGATACTCTAGTGGACCTCCTTACAAGGGGTAATGTATCACCATGTGGCATATTTGGTTGATGTTGACCTTGTTGATTTTCATTTGGTACCTACAAATTATCATCATAACTTTCCATCTTAACTAGAATAACTTTTGTACTTTGTTGTTCTTTACCTATTTGCATTGACTTTTCATTAAAATAAACATCTCGACTAACTATAACCTTGTGGGAAATAGTATCCCACAATTTTTACCCCTTTGTACCTTCTACTTAGCTAAGAAAAATACACTTTGTGGAATTCATGTCCAACTTATTCCTATTCTCTTTAGGAATACAAGTATAAGCATCAATGCCAAATACATGAAGAAAAGAATAACCAAAAGGTTTACCTATCCATACTTCTTCAGGGATTTTATTATCAAGAGTTGTAGTGGGTGATCTATTGATCAAGAAATAGGCTATAGAAATAGCCTCTGCCCAAAATTTCTGCTCTAAACCAAAAAATCTCATCATACATCTAGCTTTCTCCATAATTGTATGGTTCATGCATTCAACAACACCATTTTGTTGTGGTTTCCTATCAACTAGAAATTTCCTTGTAATACCAAACTCATGCTGTAAAATTGGTTAAACTCTCCCAAACAAAATTATCCTCTATTATATGTTCTCAAATATTTTATGGTCTTACCCTTATGATTCTCTATCAGAATTGTAAACTTCTTGAAATAATAAAACACTTCAAACTTCTTCTTGAGAAGATAAATCCACACCTTATAAGAATAATCATCTATTAATTTCACAAAATTTTAAATCTTTACATTTGGCACCAGGGAGAAGATTTCTATCTAGTAGTACCTTGAGACCATGTTCATTCATATGGCCTATTTGTTGATGTTAGGTTGATACTGAGTCTATTTCTACATCAAATTCCATTGCACCTTCTCCATTGCTAGTTTCCTAAACCAACCTGCAGAGATTACCTTTTCTCCCTTTAGCACAACCAATAAAACCTTTGTTACCTTGAGACAATTATTTTCACCACTGAACCGATAACCTTGTTCATCAAAAAATCAAGAGACAACAAATTTTTCTTTAATCCTTGTACATGTATGACATGTTGAATAGTCCTTATCATTCCATCAAACATCTTGATTCTTATGTCACCTTCACCAATAGCTTCATAAGGGTTGTCATTTCCCATGTAAACCATAACTCTATCAGATGACCATTAAGAAGAAAACCGGTCTCTATGTGGAGTCATGTGAAAGGAGGAACCAAAATCACCAGAATCCAAACATGAAGTAAAGAACCTCTCAGGTTAGCAATTAATACCTCTTCATCTTCCAATTGTGTTTGAACTTATGTTGTGTTTTCCCTAGATGCCTGCGAAGTAGAATTTTCTTTGCTTGCTTTTGGCAACTTGCAATCCTTTTTGACATATCCATTTTTTCCACAATTCCAACATTTTACTCTTTTTCGTCCCTTGGATTTGGACCTAGTTTGTCCATGCTGAGTATTTCCTCTTTCCTGAGTTCTGCCTCTTGCAATTAGGGCTTCATTAGAAGAGGATCCATGAGATGTCTTCTATCTAGAATCTTAAAAAATTACAGTGGCCACCACATCTTCAAAGAACAATTTCCCACTCAGAGTTGAGTTAAAAAGAGCCATGACTAGTTGATCCCAAGTTTCAAGCAATGAGCACAATAAAATTGTTTCCTTATCCTCTTCTTTAATTTTCACACCTATCGAAGCCAACTTGCTTGTTAGTGTGTTGAAATTGTTCCAATGATCTATGACAGATGAATTTTCATGCATTGTTAAATCATACAACTACCTACATAACAAAATTTTATTTTCCAATGACTTCATCTCATACAACTTTTTGAGCTTAATCCACAAGTCATGTGAAATTTTCTCATCTACAACATTGAATAAAACTGAATCTACTAGAGATAATTAGATTGTTGCTCTGGCCGTGCTATCCTTTTCATTCCAATATGCATCACTCATGGCTATAGGTTTTAATGCTACCCATTTGAGAGCTAGGGCACATCCATCCTTCACCAACAAAGATTGAATCGTTAACTTCCATAGAGAAAAATTGGAACCATCAAACTTTTGTGCCTCAAATATGGTAACAGTGCTTTCTATCATTGTTTACTTCTCAAAAAACACAACTTCTACACAATAAACCTTGCTCTAATACCAACTATAAGAAAATTTACAGTGTAGAAAATAGAGAAAAACAATAAGAATAATATTAACACAGTATTTATGTGGAAAACCTGGTAAAATTATACCAAGAAAGAACCATAGGCAAAAATCTTTCATAGTTTATTTCTCAAGAAATTTACAATTACAACAATCTTCTAAAATTTTCCAAAAATAAAGAGTCCTAAAAAAAATATGGCGTTGTTGGAAATGCCTTAGACATGCAGGGGGCTACGATAGCCCCCTAGGACCCCCCATCACTATAACCTTTAGTTGTATAGTAGGACTTCGGTTGCCCTGGGTGCATACCAACTATCTGCCACTACTAGAATAATAATCAAATTGACTTCATATTCCAGTAGTAAATTAATCTCAAAAATTCAAAATTAAATGAGTTGACCTACACTTTAATTTATTTATATGTTCCACTATTTAAGCATGAATTATTATTTCAAAAATTACAAGACAATCATAACTATAGTGAAGCTTTGCCAAAAATTCACATCCTATTTTACAAAATTATAAGCAATTTTCAGATTTGATTGAGTTTAGCATAATGGTTGGAGTTTCACATTAATGGAAGGACTAGTTGGAATCTATGGTTTGGAGATAGTTTTTGCTTCTTTCAAGCACCTAATGACTTTTTTTCAACTTGTTCTCATCTACAAACTTTGATCTCCTTGCTACCCTAAGTAAGGTATTTGAGTATTTTGATTTTCCCTTGGGTATTTGACTTTCTCTTGGGTTGATCTTGATTGTGTCAATTAGGAATCCTTATCTAACACACTTGAGTAGGGGGTGATGTCACAATAGTGTGTCTCAAATTTGGGACTCTGGATTTTTACCTGAAATCACTTATTTTTAGAAAAACTAATTATTTAAGCCTTGAGAGGCTCCATCTAAAGAGTTTTAATTGAGGAGGGTTAGATAAGATCACCTTAGATCAAAATCCCTAGGATAGAACCCCTCTAGTATTAAATCATACCCACATTGGAGTCTCCTTCACACCTATCAAAATGCTAACAAAAGCACTTTTTATTTACCTTTTGAGGGAATAAATAAAGTCATTTAAAAATTATATTTTGTAAGATCATAGCCCTCAAAATGATCTTTCCAACAAGTATAGTTTTGATATGTTTTTATTTTATCATGTATTTAATTTCAATTTTTATTGAGCATAGGTTTTTCACTAAACATCAAGTTCATTCTACAGAGGTGGAAAAATAGTAAACCATTGAAAATAAAAATAAAAAAATTTCCCTAGGTATTGATGTCCTTGTTCACCAAAAAAAAAGGATTTCAATATATACACAAAAATTTATGTTTGACAACATGTACACCTATGTCCAAATTATAGCTACAGTGATTTCAAAAATTAATTCAAAAAAATATATAACAAAAAATTATGAAAATATATCCTTGCCCTAGATATTGATGTTAAGAATTTATATTTTAAAAATTAGAATTTTTATCCTTTCTAGAAAAAAAAGTTATGCTTGATGACATAAACGTTACTTTTTGAAAATGTTGTTCATTGTTTAAAACTAGTTATTAAAAGAGATGTCGAAAGATTCATTATTTATTTAAAAAAAAATTAAAAAACATATTTAGAATCTACACACAAATTGCCACAAATCACTAGTGCGCATCATTTTCAAATTCTTAATGGTTTAGCTACTATAGGTCTTAGAAGGTGAAGATTTAGTTAAAAATATTGATATAAATGTCCATCTCGGCCAAAAGTGAGATACAATATTATGATTTAACCCTAGGGTTTTATCATTTACTTTTCATTTTATCTCATTATAGCCTTAGACACACTTAAGGTTCAAATCACACACTTTATCCATCAACAAATAAGCTATTCGTAGAGGTAGAAATATTGAAATGATGGTTTTATTGAGGAAAACTCCTATATATCCACCCCTTTCCTTCTCTTTATTGTGATTTTTCAGGTTTAGATTTGAAGATAGTAGGTTTCAAAACAAAAATGGTAGTGTTATCATGAGGGATTACACCTGTGTGCAAAAGCAACAATGCCTTGCAATCCTACATAACATGGGATTACTTTTAGGTTGTGGGCACCCTATGTTGAAAGTAGACCTCTGAATTATAGGTTGGCTTCCTTTATGAATTTCTAATAATTGACTGTAATTTTGATGGAAAAGGGAAGAAAGGCTTGAATTGAATGCATAAACTAAAATTTACACTGCGGTGACGCACCTAAATGATGAAAGAGTATGCAATTAGATTCACAACTATATCTCCTACAATCTATTTTCACAACTCAAACTGAATAGGTTAATCACATAAGTGTTTCACAAAAAGGGCCTCCAAATCAATCCTTTATGAAGGAAAATAATATTTCCACAACCTAAAGGGAAAGACAAAACTGTAACAAGATCTATGACGTGTGATTCAATATGCTTTTGTGTACATGCATCCATTAATGAGATCTAAACTTAAAGGTTTCTAATTTAAAACACATTATTTCGCATCCAAATCATTATCAGAAGCAAAACACCCGAATGTGAGAAGGTAAACACTTGATTACAATAAGAAACAATGAAGGAATCTCTACTAGAAACAATCCTCAAGTAACCTGTAAAAGCTACTGCATAATAATAACTGTGTAAAAATGTAGTTACAAGATCTCTCTTTGCAGAATGCAAAGGGAAAAATAATCAAGAACTGAGAAAAAAACTAAGTCTTTCTCCCTTTGGCCCGTGACTTTGAAGATGGAGTGTAAAGATCATATAATAACTTTGCATATTCTAGGTGGAGGATTATTTCATGTTTTGAATGATTATATGACAAAAATAACAAATGAAATTAAATATTAAAGGTAATAGTTACCTTAATATTTAATATGTAATGTATAAAAGGAGGAATACTACATATTAAATATTAAAATAATCAATTGATTATCTTTAATATTTAACCAAACAATTCTCTTTTTCCCGAGATCATGCAGAAAATACAAGTGAAGTTAACTAATCATCTGAAGATTAAATTATGTTGTCACAAAGGTGGAGATAGACTTGAGTCTCTTCAAGTTAACTAATCATGCATAAATGGAAAAGAGGTGAACTAAAGATCAAATCATACGAAAAATCAAGAGTGGATTTCTACAAGAGTTTCACAATTGCATCTTCAGTTTAAGGAGCCTTTTTGAGAGTATGTTCAGAAATGTGACTCAAATTACTGGCTTGATCGACTTCCTGGAGCAGTTCTATTTTCCTCCTTCATTGCCCTGAGTTAAGTCCTTGGTTTTCAAGTTGTTCTAACTAAAGTCGCAGGGTTATGAAGTTCCCTAACCTCTTGACTTAGCGATTGTGAAGGGAAGGCTACTTCCTTTGTTGTTGGTGTGTCGTAGGTTTTGGGAACTTTGTAACCTTTGACATGAGGTTTGGAAGTTTGAGTTATGGGTGACAAGGTGATCCCTTTATCGGCAATTCGTGAGTTCTGGGAACTTCATAACTTCTGTCAAAGAGGTTTTGAAGTTTGGTTCTCCAGTAATAGAGCGACTTGGATGCCAATGGATGTGGGGACCACTTGGGACCTGATAAGGTTGGTGGATCATGACAAAGGCCAAAAAGTGGTGATGACGTGGAGGACAGATGGAATATGGGCCCATGTGCTTGGTGAGATGGTAATGAATGTCTCTTCAACTGGGAAGTTGACCCTAAGTTCGACGGTGGAGATTTGCTTGACTGCTTATCTGACAACTAGGATTGGATGTTGGATGTTGGCATATGGTTCAAGGTGAAACCCTAAAGGGGTGCGGTAGTTGAATAGTTTGTTAGTGATAGAGAATGATATTCTCTCAAATTTCTTGAGTCTCTCTTGAATCTCTCGTAGAGTGGAGGTCGACTAGGGGGCAAGTGGAGCTACAAGCTGAGAGGTTGGATACGGCGAAGGCTGAGAGATGACTCTCTTAGAGCTTAGATCAGAGAGTGGCAACGTCAGTGAGTGGCAGTAACTAGAAGGGGCAGAGGCTGGATGGAAGCAGGGAGGTTGTGAGGCTGGGTGTGGACTGGCTGAGAACCTGGGTGCATGTCGTGAGCTTGAGTGCAAGCTAGGTGTTGTCGAACTGGGCTCAAGGCTGAGAAGTTGAGAGAGAGGAAGGAAATCTTGATGCTGAGAGACGGATCTCATTGAAGGTGAAAGCCGAGCAACTCTGCGACTAAGAGGCCGAGAGGCCAGTGGTCGAGCCGTGTGGTTGTGTAGTCAAGTGAGATGTCTCTCACTGAGAGAGGTACTCGCGAGGGGATATGCTACCAAATATTCTCCAAAATGAAACAAGATGTAAACTTTGTAAAGGCCATGAGCCTGATATTGTATTGTAACTATATTTTTTGTTGTTGAATAATACAATGGTGATTTGGGCTTTTGGAGTGTGGGGTTTTCTATCTGAAAGGGTTTTTCCCCACGTATATCTGAGTGTTCATGTCTTCTATCTCATCTTTCATGGTTGTTGGTTCTATTTGTTGAATCTATTAATGGTGTTATTGAAGCTCGTCGATTTGCATGAATTTCTCTCTAAGGGTCAATTCGGGAAATGAATTGTGCCTGCTTCCATTTTGTGGTATAGTGGTCTATGTCTTTGAGGAAATTTGATGAAAATAAAATTACCGAAGGAACTACTATTCTTAGATGTTCCTCTTGAGATGACCCGATTTCCTAACAAGTCGTATCAGAGCCTTCTTTTGGGATGCATTTCTTTCGGGTGTGTTGCTGGTTTTGGGTATTTCTTTTGTGAAGATTTCTTAGTCTTGGGCTTGAGGAAATATGGAGGAATCGACTGATGTTTTGATCCTTTGATGAGTGGAAGTTCTTTCTTTTTTGCTTAAGTTTATGTGACAACACGCAACATGGAAGATGGTGAAGATGGAGAAACTGGAACTGGTCATACTAGAATGTTGTGATTTGAGGTTCTTTGTTGGCAACGGTATAACCTTGATGCATGGGGTGGAATATTTTATGCTTCGTGGTTGTGTTGAAGCAAAGATTTCATATTGGGTTTCTGCATGAGAGGCTCCCTGATGATATGGAGAGGCTTGGGTTGTTGTTTAGTCATGGAGTAATGTGCTTATGTTGGGTGGTTTATCCTGGTATTGGAAGGCACAATTTTTTCAGTACCCCGGTTGCATGAAGGCTATGGAGATGGTCATTGGATGATCTGGAAGCTTCCTTAATAGCCTGTCTCTCTCGAATGCATGTGCATGTTGGTGGTTTTTGAGTTGGCTTGAAATGGGCCTGGAGTTCTTGAATTGTCGTTTCCTTTCATGGATGGTTTGTACTTGCATTATTTTGTGGTTTTGCAGGTTTTACATGGCCAAGCAAAACTTGTGGTTATGTGGAGCTACTATTAAGCTATTTTCTAGACCCTACCTTATGGGATGTGACTAGATGAGATAGTTGCAGTTTGGCATGGTTTGAGGAGGTGAAATGTCTTCTCTGCATGGGAGTGTTGGTACGTGTTTTTTCACTCAACATTCTTGTGGTGCTGCTTGTTGGGTTCCTTGACTATTGTGCTTGAGTTGTTGATGTGATTGATGAATCAAATCTGAGCTTGATCTGGTGTTTGAGTCAAGCTATCTACGTTGTTGTTCTATTTGAGATCTTAGTTTTGTTGTTTCCAATGTGATGATGAGTTTGCATGTTTTTTGTGATTAATATTAGAGTTATGCAGTTGGTGGATTAGCTACCCATTGGCTGTAGTGAGATAACTTGAAAGTGGACTATCTATATCCACAAGGTCGATTTAGTGTTAGTGCAAACTTGTTAGTTGGCCTTGTCTATGGTCACTTGTGCATTGGTGAGGTTGCTTTGAGATGGGAGGATGGATGGTGGTGAGTACCTGAATAGTTAGTTATGGGGACTTGTAGCATGTGTATCATGATTTCATGGATAGCTTGGATAGACTACCTTGCATAAGCTTTTGACAATGATGGTTTTGTCTACTTGGTTTTGGAGATCTTGGTGCTACTTAGTATTTTTGTCAGATGGACATGTTGTTGCTGTGGACTTGGAGGATTTTCAGTTTAGTAGATGTTTGGTCATGATGCATGGACATCTTGGTGTCACATTTTAGTGGGAGCTTTAGCAGTGACTGTGGGTTCATCACTTGGTGGTGAATGATCTTCTTTAGTGTTGAAAATGTTACTAGGAGGGACTCTTAGATCTTATTGTTGTAGAAGGGTTCTTTCGCATTTGCATGGACACTATTTGAAGATGTGTAACATCTTGGAGCCATGGAGGACTCTTGTGAGTCTTTGGTTGAGGTATTGGTGGTACTTGACAGATGTTGTTGGTTTAGAGTTTGTTTTGTTTCATGTCATGGTATACTCTTGATTGTGCATTAGAGTTTTGGCATGATGCATTGCTCTTGAGACCATGGTATGTTCACCTGGAGCATGGGATATCCTAAGGGAGATGTGTAGATCATGATGTCATGATAAGTTCCTAGTTCAGATGATTGGAGCTTTGACAATGGTTTGGTAATTCTTTGTGTATTGGGTGCATTTTTCATATGCTTGATAACTTCATGATGGTGTAGTGTTGCATTTGGATTTTAGCATGAGATGATTGGTTGTGGGTGCTCATGGATACATGGAGAATAAGGTGACATAGTTGGCATTTAGAGGTGTATGTAGGAGGATTTTTTGTAGTTAGATGATGCGCATATTGTTGTGGATGGTTCCTTGTAACTAAATGTTTAAACTCTCTATGTGATGTTGTTGGTAGAATCGTTATGCCTTGATCTTTTCAAATTTGGCATTACCTGTGTAGTGGAAGTTCTTGGATGTGCTTTGTCTTCTTCAACTGGTTGGCACTTGGAGCTTGTATTTGTTGTTGATGGGTTGGATATGAAGATGACATGAGTTTACTAATGTTGAATACCTTGGACATATGTGTGATTGGATGGATTAACATGTGTTATGGGTGCTATTTTCAATCACGTGGGTTGATCAGTTGGATGGGAGCGGTCAATTTTCTGGTTATTGTTCTAGCTGATGTTTTGTCTTGTTTTTTGGAGGATGGCTTCACAATTGTGTTTTTGCTAAGGTATTTGAAGTTGACATTGTGTTGCTTATGTATAGCTTGTGAGCACAGTGCAGTGGTGGTAGTGTTGGTTCCCTTTCCATCTGTAGGATTTGATGCTTGTGTTCTTCAGACTAGTGCATATATGCCTTGGCTCATTCCTTTTCCTATGGTGGATGGCTAGAACTATTGCCTGAGTTGTTGGACATCTTGGATGTCATTGTAGGTGTCTTGATTGGAGCATGAAAGCATTGTTTAAGGTTCTTGTGTTTGCTTTGGAAGGAGCCAGTAAGTTCTTCATCAAGTGGGAGAATATTGAGAAATGTGACTCAAATTATTGGCTTGATCGACTTCCTGGAGTAGTTATGTTTTCCTCCTTCATTAGCCTGAGTTAAGTTGTTGGTTTTTAAGTTGTTCAAACTGAATTCGCGGGGTTCTAAAGTTTCTTAACCTCTCGACTATGAAGGGAAGGCTACTTCCTTTTTTGTCGGTGTGTTGCAGGTTTTAGGAACTTTGTAACCTTCGACATGAGGTTTGGAAGTTTGAGTCTTGGGCGACAGGGTGATCCCTTTGTCACACAAGTCATGAGTTTTGGGAACCTCATAACTTTCGTTAAGAGGTTTTGAAGTTCAGTTCTCCAGTGATAGAGCAACTTGGATGCTGATGGATGTGGGGACCACTTGGGACCTGATAAGGTTGGTGGATTGTGACAAAGGCTAACAAGTGGCGATGATGTGGAGGACAGATGGCATGTGGGCCCATGTGCTCAGTGAGATGGTAAAGAATGTCTCTTCGACTAGGTGGTTAACCCTAAGTTTGATGTTGGAGATTTGTTCGATTTCTTATCCAACAACCAAGATTGGATGTTGGATTTTGGCGTGTGGATCAAGGTGAAACCCTAAAGGGGTGCAGTAATTGAACAATCTATTAGTGATAGAGAATGATATTCTCTCAACTTTCTTAAGTCTCTCATAGAGCAGGGTCGACCAGGGGGTAAGCTGAGCTACAAGCTGAGAGGTTGGATGTGGCAAAGGCTGGGATATGACTCTCTTGGATCTCAGAGCAGAGAGTGGTAGCGACAGTGAGCGACCATAACTAGAAGGCACGAAGGCCGAATGTAGGCAGGGAGGTTGCGAGGTTTGGCACGGACTGGTTGAGAACTTGGGTGCATGTCATGAGGCTAAGTGCAGGTCGAGTGTTGTTGAACTAGATACGAGGCTGAGAAGTCGAGAGAGAGGAAGGCGATCTTGATGCTAAGAGATGGATCTCACAGAAGGTGAAGGCCGAGCGACTGTGCGATAGAGAGGCCGTGAGGCTAGTGGTCGAGCAGTGTGGCTGTGTAGCTGAGTGAGATGTATCTCACTGAGAGAGGTAATCACGAGGGGATATGCTGCTAAATATTCTCCAAAATGAAACAAGTTGTAAACTCTGTAAAGGTTGTGAGCCTGATATTGTATTGTAATTGTATTTTTTGTTGTTGAATAATACAAATGGCAATTGGGTCTTTTGGAGTGTAGGGTTTTCTACCTGAAAGGGTTTTTTCCCATGTATATCTATGTGTTCATGTCTTTTGTCTCATCTTTCATGGTTGTTGGTTCTGTTTGTTGAATCTATTAATGGTGTTATTGAAGCTAGTTGATTTGTATGAATTTCTCTCTAAGGGTCAACGTGGGAAATGAACTGTGCCTACTTCTATTTTGTGGCATAGTGGTTTGTGTCTTTGAGGCAATCTAATGAAAATAAAATTACCAAAGGCACTACTGTTCTTAGATATTCCTCCTAAGATGACCTGATTTCCTAACAGGATCAACTATCATGTAGGAAGAGTTTGAAACTATTTTTGTTTAGTACACTTTAGTGGTGGGCCCTCTTTTCTAGGCTTTTCTTTTTTGCTCGTGAGAGGATACTTTTGAGATATTTTACACTTTCAATTGACTATTTCTTCCACCTCTCGGTGCATTGGAGTTATCATACTTTGTATATATGGAGAAAAGACTTAGTTTTTTTCTTAGTTCTTGATTATTTTTCCCTTTGCATTCTGCAAAGAGAAATCTTGTAACTCACATTTTTACACAATTATTATTATGCAGCAGCTTTTACAGGTTACTTGAGGATTGTTTCTGGCAGAGATTCCTTCATTGTTTCTTATTGAAATCAAGCGTTTACCTTCTCACATTTGGGTGTTTTGCTTCTGATAATGATTTGGATGTGAATTTAATGTGTTTTAAATTAGAAACCTTTAAGTTTAGATCTCATTAATGGATGCATGTACACATAAGCAAATTTAATCATAGGTCATAGATCATGCTACAGTTTTGTCTTTCCCTTTAGCTTGTGGAAATATTATTTTCCTTCATAAAGGATTGATTTGCAGGCCCTTTTGTGAAACACTTATGCGATTAAGTTGTTCAGTTGGAGTGGTGAAAATAGATTGTAGGAGATATAGTTATGAATTTAATTGCATGCTTTTTCACCATTTAGGTGCATCATCGCAGTTTAAATTTCAATTTATGCATTCAATTCAAGTCTTTCTTCCCTTTTCCATCAAAATTACAGTCAATCATTAGAAAATCATAAAGGAAGCCAGCCTATAATCCGGAGGTCTACTTTCAACATAGGGTACCCACAACCTAAAAGTATTCCCATGTTAAGCAAGATTGCAAGGCATTGTTGCTTTCACATATAGGTGCAATCCCTCGTGATAATAGTTTTTGGCATGCTCGGTGGGACTCTGAAGTTCACTTCAAAAAAAGAATTCAAAATTTTCAAGCTACTATTCTGGTATATACAGTAGTATTTTTACCTTTCAGAGGTTAGAATTTATACCTGGCGACTCCAAGCACAATCCATTGGTTTTAGTAGACAAAGTGTTGGTATGTTCATCTTTACAAAAGAAGTTTGATTCACTTTGATTTAAAGAATATTTTCAAGTTTAAAATTCTTTAACATGTCATATTTTTATGAAAAGAGCATGTTTACACCTTCGTATCATGAAAATCCTGCCTATCCACATCCTTATCAGCCATATTAGGCCAATCATGCTGCTGGTTTTATCCCAAATAGCCATGCAACAACATATCAGCATGCTCAACATGCTTACCTCCCACTCGCCCTTGCTCAACCTCCATATCAGTTCAAACACTCTCCTAATTACCTTCAAGATTTGGAAGTTAGGGATATAAAAAACAACATGAATGACATCAGGGACACATTGTTAGACTTCAGAAAGCAAATAGAAGAGATTAGGAGGCAGCAAGAGTACGATCAACAACAAGAAGAGATGGCCTATTAGGCCCATCTATATGAGCAAGACTTCTTGATGCAGAGGAGATAGTATGAAGAAGATCTTGCTACAAAGGAGGAGCAAATTAAAATGTTGGTTTCCCAAGCACCAATGATGGAAGCCCAATCAATTTCTTGCATAAAACATTAGCCAACAAAGGAAGAGGTTTCCAAGGTTAAAGATTAGCCCCTTTAGGAGCTCATGAATGAATAAAATCTGTCAGATCAATCCATTAATCCTCAATTTCAGACATGTCAAGAGCCTGAACTAAGTAATCAAAGTACTGAACAGTTATGGCAGCCTTCTTGGACCAAACATCCTGACTATAAAATTCCAAACCTTAGTAAGGATATTCCTTATGTATTAATTCAAGATCAAAAAGAGGAAAAAGTTGTAGAACCTAACTTGATCAAGGTTCCAAGTTGGTGTAATGAACAAGAGGAGAGGGAAGTTTTTATTGTTTATACTATGTCCCTAGCTCAATATAATCATAGTACATGTGAAGAGGATGTTGGATCAAATTTGTTAATGAACCCCTTGCATTTTGATTCATTTGAAAAAATTTCTAATGCTATTTACAAGATGAATGACGACAAAGTATAGGGAATACCAGTTAATGATCTTCACTTACAGAGACAGGATTCCCAAGTTTCACGGGAGAGGGCACCATATGAGGAGGAACAATTGGTTTATTTGTTTGACCAACTACCTAGTTTTGTTGAGCAAGCTGAAGAGAGCACGCAGGTACTTGACTTACCAGTAGATTTGGAACAACCAAAAGATATTGCAGAACATGATGTACTACTGGTTCAAGATGAGATTGATGCCTCAGTGCATATGAGATAGCAAGAGGTTAGTCCTATTTTGGAGGCTAATGAAAATAATTTGCATGAAGTTTCCAAAATTGAACAAGCAAGCAAATTAGAACTTGTGTTTCAAATGGATGATCTTAAATCTAAGGTAAGCCCTCTCATGCCACAAAGTAACAAAGATTATGAAGAAACCCTATTTTGGAATGAACTTGAATCCTTTGTTTCAAGTTAGATGGAAAACACAAGAAAATTGAACATGTTTATGTAGATAAAATTGAAAGGGAATCTCATAATTTTTTTGATTTGTTTGATGAAATTCCTCAATTTGTTGATGAAAATGAGGATATCACATGCATGATAGCATTTATGCCTGGTATGGAACAACTAAATGATAAAACTCATCTAGATTTAATGCACAGATATGAGTTAGATGAGAATATGTTTTCAGGCATCATAGAAAATTTTTGTTCTAATATAGATAATAAGCTAGTACTATATGATCCAACAACATGTGATCAACCTATTCAAGTCAAAGAAGCAAACAGTCCTTCATTTCATTTATGTGAACCAACTCTTTCAGATCATATTGAAATTGAGACAACAAAAAATAAGAAAATCTTACACTGCAAATAAACGAGTCTAATTAGTAAGATAAAGAGACAATAGTGTATAAACATGAAGACAACAGTGGGAGGCCAAGCTTTATCCTTTCAAAAGGGTGTCCAATCAGGTATTTATCAAACAAAGAGTCTACAGAATTACAAGTTATGATTGTGCCAAAGCATGTGATTGCAATTGAGGAGAACCAGGTTAATCTTATCTATGTGCCTCAAAATAACACCTTTGATGGTCAATCAAATGGTGAAGGTGTCTTTTTTGTGATGTTCCAAACTTTGCTACAACAATTAATCAAATGTTTATCATTTACATACCTCTTTTTGGTTGATGTGGAGGATTTGAAACATCCTTTGTTGATAAGGAGGGGTAGATATTTCACACAACCAATGAATGGTCATGTCTGAGCACTACCATTATTGGGTAGTGTAGGGTAGGATAGAGTTTTCAGTTAATAAATGCTCATCGCACATTAGTTTCATTTCAGTCTAGTTTTTTCTTCAATAAGTGTTACCTGATTTTCACCTATGGGCTCAATCAGGTAGGGCAATCTATGTTTCAAGTGTTCATGAAGGCCAAATGGGGACATTGTTGTGCAGGATTAAATCATACACCCAATGATATTTCTCAAGGAAGTCTATTAGAAGGCATGCCTCATTCGGATCTGGCATAAAACTCCTCAAAGAAGAAATTCATTGAGACCAGCTGGACCTCTTGCCGACTAGCAGTGTGTTATACCTGTTTGAAATCCTCATGGTCGCCAAGACATCTCGATCGCTGTGAAGTTTTATATCTCTCTCCGCTTGGGATGTCTCGCCGACAGTTGTTCACAAGGGTGGTGTCAGGGGGAATGATTTGCTTCAGAATGACGTCTCTCCGACTGCATAAGGTTTCACCAAAAGGGATTGCCTTCAGCATAAGGTCTTGCTAAAAGATGATGGTCTCGGTGAGGGGAGGTGTCATCAGCGTGATGTCTTGCTGACCTGGGGAAGTCTCACCAAAACGGAATGCCTTCAGAGTAAAGGTGGGGGCTTCGCTATAAGGTCTCACCGATGGGGTGAGGTCTCATCGAAATGGAACAATGGTCTCAGAATGAGTTCTCGCCGAAAGAAGGTGGCTTTGATATAAGGTCCTGCCGATAAAGAAAATTCTCACCGACAGTTGTTCACAAGGCTATCAGCGGGGAGGAAGATTTGCATTCGCCATGAGGTCTGGCCAAATCATTGAAGTCTCAATGAAGGGGTTTTGCTTTGGGGAGATGTCTCGCCAACCCCATAGTGTCACACCAACATTTGTTCATAGGGGGATATCAATATGACTCCTGCTACTCGTTGTGACATCTGGCCGACTCGCTAGAGTCTCATTGAAGGATTCTCCCTTCGATGTAATGTTTTGAGCTCAATGAAAGGTCTGGCCGACAGGGTGAGGTCTCATCAAAAGAAGTTGCACTCGCTGATAGAAGGCTTGGTCGATGTAATGTCTCACTGACCAAAGGTGGTTTTGCTGAGGCAGAATGAGTTTGATGAGAGGTCTTCCCAACTAGAGGGGAGTCTTGCCAAAATGAAAGGTTTGATCTCAGGGAGAAAGATGAAGGGCTCACTGTAACGTCTTGCCGACCCAATGAAGTCTTGCCAATGGTCTTGTTGAAGTGCTATCTACTATCAGGTGCTTTCAGCAAGACCTCTTTCCAAAAGCGATATATCTTTTTGATAGTCTGGGCGATGACAAACGCGATATCGGTATAACTCTTCCAGTTTGCTATGAGGTCTCACTGATAGTGGTAAGTTATGCCGATAACTGTTGTGGAGCATTGTGGCATCGAGGAGACACGACTAGCATCTCACCGACATGCAAGTCTATAGGAATAGCCTTTGACCATCTAGCAATCCAATGTGGAATTTATTCAACCAATCAAAGGAAGCTACAGGTGAACTGTTGGTAGCTTGACTGCTACCGAGAAGATCAACAGAACATAAAAAATATGGACTTACTTTGAGATCAAAAGTGATGTAGCAACTTGGTGTAGCAATGGTGTGCAAATCTAATAGGGGAGGTCAGATGCTGCTTCTCGAAGATGGTCAACTTGCAAAAATATCTTGAGCAGGAAAAAGGCAGAAAGGAAAAAATATCAAGTCACGAAGACAATTGTGGTGTTTGCTGGCGAGTGGTAGATTAACATTTATGATTATCAGAACAACCACATTCAAGGCAGCTCTGATGGAAGTTCGAGGGTGGTCACGAAGGCCAGAGGTCAATGCAATTATTCCAAAAGATCTTGAGGCCATTCCTAGAGTGATCCTTCACCGACATGGACAGCGGGGATACACATTTAATGTAGAAGTAACTCGATTCAAAAGATCTAAGGGCGGATCTTTCTAGAGGCTAATATTTTTTGTAAGCCTTAGGGCAGGGGCCGACACTTTTTATATATAGGGAATTTTTTCCTTTTTGAGGGGAGTTCTAGATGATGCAGCTTTGGATATAGTGACTTTTACAGTCCTTTGGAAAAGTTCTTACATCCTTTTGTAATTCATGGAGATATGGAATATAGTTTAACTTGAGCATTCTCTGGTTTTTATTCCTTACCATCTTGTTCTTACAGTTGGCGTATGTTTTATGATTGATCAAGCTATCTTGTAAGCACTTTAGTTTCATTTTAGTTTTGTCTCATGCCTGATACCATTTTCTATAATTAGCATGTTCATTTAGGTTGTTGATTGTGTTAGTTAAATATAATCACTTGCTCAGTGTGAATTTTTTCTTCATTCTGCAAGTTAAAGTATTTGATCTTTCAGAGAAAATTGCATGAACATTATAGTAACAAGTTGTGTAAATTGAATTCCTGTTGGATTTCATTGTCTCCCTTTAAGTTTGGTGTATTACTTCTTTTCACTTTTACAGTTTTATTCATTTTAGCACTCTTTCTCCCTTTTCCTTTAAAAAGAATCAGTAGAATAGTGACACCATAGGAAGTCGGCCTTGTCTAGAGGTTGACCTTTGCTTACAAGTAACCCACAAATTTAGAGGTCTTCCCATGTTACACTGAGGTGTTGAACATCAAGTTCAACAGGGTGCAAATCTAGGTGATAACAATAAGTGCAGATGTTGCACAGTTTTCTGACTTTGTCTTAGACAAAGTTATGCTAGTTTCTTTTAGTTTTGTTTGCTGATGAGTTACAGTTTGAGTCAAAAAGGTAGAAAAATGGACTCCATGCCCAATGGATAAGCAAGGCAACTGATCTGGCATGCTTAGCAGGCACGCATTCAGTAGAAATTGCTAGAAATGTTACCAAAATTTCTACCTTTAGCTCATTTTGGTAGAGTTGGAATTATTTTCTATATCTAAGGTGAAAGGTACATTCATTTTATGTTAATAGTTCATTTTCTAATGACGAATTTCAAATAAGATTTAGTTTATCATGCAAAATTTGCAACACAGAAGATTCATCAAAATTGCATAGTACTGTTGTATTTTATTCATTTTGAAATGAACATACAAGATTCCATAAACATTGTCGTTTCATGCTTTGAAGATAAAAGAGTGTTTTAAAGTACCACACAACCCATGGGAATGACCGAATCACATGGATAAAACATAAGAGCTAAGCTATTCAACTAAAGAGAAGAATAAGAAAGCATATAACGAAACATTATCCTTCATTGCCTATTCAATGTTGTGTTGATGTTCTATCTTCAGCTTCCCTCCTATCTTCAGTCCTTCATTCCCTTGGTTCAGGTGTACCTGCAAGATGTTAAAGAGATTTGTTAGACCGGGACATAAAGTTTCATCATATGTTATCAACAGTTTAATAACTTAAACCTATGAGCTATCAATCCAATTCAGCCATATCAGATTAAAGAAAGAGAATCAAAATCGGATCATCAAGTGAAAGATGAAATCATCATAAAAAAGAACATTAAGTTCTACTGTTTTATCTAACTTGTTTGTTCAGTGTGCAAGTAGAGGTACATGTTTCATTGTTGGTTCATCATGTTCAACATTTTAACATGTGGGGTAAAATGTGGCTCCCACAAGGGTTGAGTTCAACATACCGCATCCTCTTATTTAGAGGTGAAGAGTTGAGAATGACACTGCTACAATGACAATAACAGTGAAATGGTCATGTTACAATAAAGACAATCAGATGCATACTCAACATATTTGAAACATAATAGTGCCCGTTGTCATTAGGAGGACAATAGTGTCTAATAAGTATAATGCAATTTCATTGTAGATCCATAACAATTGTAGTCATAATAAAGAGTGCACTCATGCTAAGAAAAGGCCAAAAGGACAGTTGTAATTGTTAAGAGCTACATGAAAGAGAGAAAATTCCATAAAAAATGTTGATGATTGATAACTACCCTTGGTTTTTTGAGTTTCTCACTGAGCAAATATTTGTAGGAATCTTCATATGGAAACACATCCCCAAAAATTGCACGAGTTGCATGATTATTTTAAATTGTCCAGGTTTTGATCAAAGCTAATAAGAGTAATTATCTTATTTGAGGCTACTAATTGGTGGGAAATACTGCAAATTAATAATGAAATGAATGTTGAGACCTTTGAAATTTAAAATTCAATAGTTGCATATGTTTTAGTATTTGAAGATCTAATACATGACAACCATAGTGATAAGAAGTGACCAAATAATGGATAGCCTATACCATTGAAGAAAGCCTTTGAAAATGATTAAAAAAATGGGGAGGACAACAACCAAGTAAAGGGCATAGTATATATGGGCAGTCACCCTCATATTGAAAGAATGCATGATAACACTCAACCACAATTGCTATGACAAAACAAATTTGCAAAAGCATTGGAAAAATCAAGGGGTCTAACTATAGATCAAAGAAAGCCCAAAGTATTAAGAATTTGGAGGATAAAGGTGTGTGCAAGCACTGAGATAAAAATACAGATTCTACAATGAAGAATCTTCTTCTTTTTATCAAAGCAATGAAGGTAATGAAGGTACCATAAAGTCTTTAGGCATGCATGGATAGTCATGGTCAATAGGAACCATAATAAGAAGTTATCAGTTGCATCTATCTTGTGTTACAATGCCTTTGAATCAAAAAATAGGTCCAACATGATATGCAAACTGCCACACTACAATCAAGTTTACCTCCAAGATTGTTGTGATTGCAATAAGGGGTTTGTAGACAAAAATACGAGAGGACAACAAAGA
Organism: Sequoia sempervirens; assembly: GCA_007258455.2. Lineage (NCBI taxonomy): Eukaryota > Viridiplantae > Streptophyta > Pinopsida > Cupressales > Cupressaceae > Sequoia > Sequoia sempervirens. The sequence goes on along the minus strand of VDFB02281492.1, from coordinate 1,015,656,928 downwards.
CTTTACAAACCTATAAATGTCTGCAAAAGTGGAGAATAAAGGAAAATACTTAGATTTTTTTTCTTAGAGCATATGAGAAGAGCATGAAATCCTTAGAACCCAAATTTTTGCAACAATAAGGTCATGGCATGTACACTATAATATGTGTTCTGAACTTGGATTTTCCAAGAATCAAAGCCCGCGGCTTGTGCAAGTGAAGGGTTGAAACCCTCGAAATAATGAAAGAATCAATGAATCGAGGCCTTACCTTAGGCTCCCTTTTGATTTCTCATAAGTTGAATGCCCTCAAAATGTGTGGGCTTTCTTATAGAAAATACATTCTCCCATACTACAAAAGATTTCAAAGGCTCTAAATGGCACCCAAGGAGACAAGGAAATATCATGGAGAGGATGAACATAGAAAAATGCATTAGAAAACCAATCATAGCTATGGCCTGGAGGGCCAATATACCACAAAAATGGATGCCTACAGTTAAGATTCAGACAAGGCATCTTACCTTTGCATTTTTCCTTGTGAAATGATTTAGAAATTTCCTCCAAACAACAAGAATGGTGATGACAGGTTTGAGCTATTCAAACTCTACCCAACAGTTTGTCGGCGCACCAAAGTCCAAAAGTGAACAAGTGAATAAAGAGAAAAGATTAGGGTTCGATATCTTTACTCAAAATCCCTAATTTGATGATAGCTTTTGATTTATGTTTTAAATCAAAATCATTTCATATGGATGATATGTTGTGGTCTTGATTTATTAAGTCAAAAAACCTATCATTTTTTGTTTGGCTCGTGACTTTGAAGATGGAGTGTAAAGCTCATCAAATAACTTTGCATATTATAGGTGGAGGATTATTTCATGTTTTGAATGATTATATGACAAAAATAACAAATGAAATTAAATATTAAAGGTAATAGTTACCTTAATATTTAATATGTAATGTATAAAAGGGGGACTAGTACATATTAAATATTAAAATAATCAATTGATTATCTTTAATATTTAACCAAACAATTCTCTTTTTCCTGAGATCATGCAAAAAATACAAGTGAAGTTAACTAATCATCTGAAGAGAAAATTATGTTGTCACGAAGGTGGAGATAGACTCGAGTCTCTTCAAGTTAACTAGTCATGCATAAATGGAAAAGAGGTGAACTGAAGATCAAATCATATGAAAAATCAAGAGTGGATTTCTACAAGAGTTTCACAGTTGCATCTTTATTTTAAGGATCCTTTTTAGGATCCTTTTGGGGTCAACTATCATGCAGGAAGAGTTTGACACTATTTTTGTTTAGTAAACTTAAGTGGTGGGCCCTCTTTTTGAGGTTTTTCTTCTTTTCTCATGAGAGGATACTTTTGAGATATTTTACACTTTCAGTTGACTATTTCTTCTACCTCTTGGTGCATTGGAGTTATCATACTTTGTATATATGGAGAAAATACTTAGTTTTTTTCTTAGTTCTTGATTATTTTTCCCTTTGCATTTTGCAAAGAGAGGTCTTGTAACTCACATTTTTACATAGTTATTATTATGTAGTAGCTTTTACAGGTTACTTAAGGATTGTTTCTAGTAGAGATTCCTTCATTGTTTCTTATTGAAATAATGTATTGGGTAAGTGCACCAATCTGTGACACAATTTTGATGCCAAATTGGAAAAATTAAAAAAAAGAAGCTCAAATTGACCATTTGGCACACGCCAAATTTGGCGAGCGCCAAATATGGCACATGCCAAATGACTCATTTGGCGAGCACCAAATTCAAAAAGTGATTTAAAAGCAAAAAAACTTATTTCGACCTCCATTTTCTATTGAACCCATGGCTTGGCTTGGAGTTTTCTTCTCTGCAACTCGCACTTGCAAAATCTCATCCATTTTTTGCACTCTTAGCTTGCAATTCTTCATGAGGATGCCACCCACGCATCAAAGAGGTTGAATATTGTGAAGAATTATGTATTTTTATTATTTTTATTTTGAATTTGATTTAGAATGTAGATTGAAATAGGATTGTTTAATAAAACTTTGTTCTAATTCTCAGGGATGAATCTCCACCTCTAGACACTGAGAATTCACAATCACCCCCTCATGAAGAGCCTCCTATACAACAACAACCTGAAACTCCTCCATCAATTCATAGGCATCATCAAGGAACACAAGAAAATATCCTAAATCAAATTCAAAACAATAAAAGAGACATTGAACAATTAATTGGAATATTAACTGAGCATGCTAAAACCCACCCTTATAGAAGAGGAATTGTCAAATCATTGAAGTAAATTGTATCTCATGTAGGAGAAATGAGTGAGAAAATAAATTTTTGGTCAAATAAGAGGTATGCGATGAGAAAATTTTATGTTAGTGGTTTGTCATATGCAGACGTGAAGAAACAAAAAATTAGCAAAGCAAACTTGTGTGCCCTATTTACAGACCCGAGAACCAACACACCTTTGTCTCATGCATGCGGGAGGTTCCCCATTCATTAGTGCCACCATAAAATATTTAAATTTTTTTTGGGAGCGGTGGTGGATGGTATTTGACCAACCTCCATGCAATAACCATGAGGTACCACAATACTTTTTGAGGAAACTCTATTGTGAGTTTGTCCTCAATAAGATGCCAAATTATTTTGACATCTTAGACTTTTAGGGTAGAGGTAGGGGCTCCACACATGATAGACCTATTGCATGATGTAATC